>VXAL01002301.1:563524-584919 GCA_013399475.1 Chauna torquata | reverse complement strand
TGCTGTGCACTGTGCAGACATAACACAGTGAAATTCCCTGTTTCAAAGACAGAGTAACAAGTGTAAAAGACATATAAGAAAATGAAGAATGGAAGAAAGAAAGGTAGAAATGAAGGAAGAGAATTTGGTAAGGTGTATTCACATCTTCCAGTTTCAGGCATCCTAAGTTCAGGCATCCTGGCCGAGTCAGTGTTTCCTGGCCCCTATTTCACTCTGTGGTGGGTGGTTCCTGCCCCAAATGACCATCTGGGGAAGCTCACATTAATAATTACGACCTGACTTATGACAATATTTATTTCGACTATATTGACTATAGAGATAAACCTGAGAGACTCATTGTCTAAATTTACTGACTGACTAAGAAGGAGGGCAGGAGGGAAGTGTACATGGATACACCTAAGAAAACAAATGTAATAGGAAGTATACAATAGCTGATGACAAGGTGCAAGCACAGGTGTCAGCTTGCTGTTATCAGCTTATACTTTACTGTATGCATTATCACACTGCTGAATTTTGAAGAGTGGCTCAAGAGTTTTGTAATTTATATACATCAACTTGGAAACGTTTTCCAAGTGTAAGCAGCAGCATAGGAGAAAACATCATTTGTGCAACAGAGAGCAGGTGACCAAGGTAGCCACACTGTCACAGCAGAGGGCAGAATTATGTTTACTAGATAACAAGCACTAAGAGAAAATGGGGCTAATTGTGGGAAGGAGGTTTTGAAAATTACAGAAATTCATGGTAAGACATATTCACCAAAAAGAGTAAGAATTAGATCAATCCATTGAAAATATATCCGTAGAGGCAGCATTTTGACTAGATGCAAGTTCTGAGTCAAGATTACATCACCAAGAGTTGTAGATGATCACAACCTGGATCTCAATCCTGAAACTTTGAGTTCAAAGGAGAGGTTTAGAGATAAGCACAAATCAGCAGAAGATTTTAGGGGCAACCTGGGTGCATAAAAGCAAGCCAAAGGTGAAACCAGAATTACAGTCTAGTACAGATCACAGAGAATGATGTCATTGTAGAGAAGGGGGAACAAGGGAGGCTTACAACACACCACTGCAGTTACTGGTTTAACATTTATCATCAGTTATCAGAAACTGAGGTCAGGACTTTAATTTCCTTTGGAAGAAACAAACTCAGAGCTGCAGGTTCGTAAGCACCAACATAAGAATGGCACTCCCAGCTGTACCTGAAGATGAAAAGCCTTGGAGATAGACAAAAAGGAGAGTGCCACAGTGGGCCCAGAGACATTGCCTCTAAAAGGCAGAAACTGGTGGTGTCCCTGTGGCTGGCTCTTTGTATATCTCACATGAATGAACCCATGCCCATGGATTTGAATACAAAACCATCTGGAGAAATTGAAGAGGGATTTTTTTTTTCCTTCAAAATACAGTATTTTTAAGCTTTTCTAACGCCTGACACCAGAAAGATTAAACCTGGCAGTTAAATACTCCTCTGTGAAGTCTAAGACTTCGGGATTGTAAGAAAAGCAGCAGAGAAGCAAAGCTGATGGACAAAAAGAAAAAGAATATCAAGAAGCAAAAGTCAATTATGAGATGCAAAAATTCAGCATTTTCCTTAAACCATGATAACATAAAATGAATGAAAAATGTATGCAAGCGGAATTATGACATTGCCATAAATATACCTTTCATTGCTTGTTCATAGATTAGCATAGGAAGTTAAAGGAGGTATTTTAAATAAGTATTTTATTAAGTGCCTCTGAGGAGTCTATATCGACTCATGTTTATTGCATGTTATTTACACAAAATAATTAAAATTCAGGTCCTCAGGACTTTTCACCATAACCTTTCAAATCAGTTTTAAAACAAAAGTAAAATCTTAGCACAAGTGATCTCTGTAATGATAATGATAATTAGTATCTTAACAATATAGTATCTTAAACTATTCCTGGACATATGCCTGTCAGGAAACAAAAGTTCTTGTCACCATTAACTAACCCTGTAGTAAGTATTCTTACTTAGTATTCAACTATTCATTTCTTTTTCTTGTTAATAACAGAAGTGTCCCTGAAGCCATATTAAAAACCTGGCACTGGAATTTCTTAGTAAACCGGCTAAAAGCAGTATGATTTCTCATTCTAAATTTAAAAAAAAAAAAAAGTGCTTACCTTATAAAAATTCCACAGTGAAAGAAATGAACCAGAAAAATCCATTTCAGCTTCCCAGGATCTGTACCTTCCCAGTCATTTTTAAACCACTGATAACTGAATATCTGAGTTATTAGTGATGAAAGACCTCTAAAACAGAGTATCAATAAAGCCCAAGAATACTGTCCCTGACAGAAATATTTACTAGCTACCCAGAAATCCACTCCAATATCAACTACATAAATTATAATTCCACTAACTAAAAAAATAAAATTCTGCTTGGTAAATTTCATCATGCATTAGATTGTCACTGTTGTCATTCTGTCCTCATTTCATGTGAAGGAAAGTCAGAATAAATCTAAATGCTTTCCTACAACAGTCTTTTTCCTGATGATACCGCCTGTTCATAGTCCTTTATGCAAAGAAAAGTTGGTTGCATGTTTTTATTATGGTAAGCTGAATCAAAACAAAAGGACTTCCATTTTTCTGTGTTCTTGATTTAAATATTACACTAACTTCATTGATGCATGTCTATTCTGGAAAACATAAATGTGAATTGTCTTTGTGATTGGTGCAGTCATTCTTCATTACTGGTTCCTAAACAGAAGAAGAAAAAGGAAGATCATCAGTAACAATAATATTTTTTTTTAATTATCATAAAACAACTCACACGACCATTTAAACAAGCAAGTACAAAACGCAGAGCATACTGAGATAGCTGTGAACAGTCAGTGCAAGAGAAGCTGCACCTCTGAACCTCCTGAGGTCACTCTCCCAGCCACAGTGATTCTTCACCTTATCAAGCAGCCGCTGAACCAATTCTTAACAGCAGTGAAATACTAAGAAACAAGCTTACCTCTACTAGTTTTTAAAACCAGTTTACTGAAAAAAAGATTGACTCCTTCCCAGTACTTTAACTTCTGAGTGACTCCCTTACTGTGCACAGAGGGCTGAGAGAACTCCTATCTTGAGTACACGCCACTGTATCAGAGTACACGTCATTATGTCATTTCCAGCTAGGTGACTGGGGTGGTGTGCATACATCTCGTGGTTTTACCTTTCGTGCTTGTCTGTCCCGGTGCAGCAACAAAGCGCTGAATAGGATCGCAGTTCTCCTGTCAAAGAGACTTGGAAGGACCCAGGCCCGCTCCAGTCTTCACCTCTTTGATGAACATCTCCCAAGTTGCATGAGTAGTAGCTACACACAGATGACCTAACCACACTATCTACTACAAATGGAATTTGTTCACAGTCTAAACTATGGTTAGATTGCGTAACATGGTAAGGATTCTTGTGATCTCTTTGAGTAGTACTTCTGCAGATCAGTGATATTTGGCAGATGCTATAAGGAAGTACATCTTTGTCTCATTCAGTTCCAACTCTGCTAAGCTGTAAACATTAGAACTACAGCATACACTATTTTGTTTGCATTTCTTAGGAAAAAAAAAATCAACTGGCAGCAACCCCGAAGAACGCAAGCAGGACATATCCAAAGCACNTGTTTGCATTTCTTAGGAAAAAAAAATGCTGCTGGCAGCAATCCCGAAGAACGAGATGCAGGACATGCCAAAGCACCAGGTCTGGGGTGCTGCCACCACCAAAGAGCAGCAGGCAGTACCCTGAGAACAGCTGCACCAAGGCAGTCAGGGCAGGGCGTGCAGAGGCAGGTCTCCTGTGGATTTTTGTGAATTTAGGCACACTGCCCCTGAGGAATGAAATGACACAATCGGTTAATATCACATGAACCTTTGGAAAGGTAATGACTATTCTAAGCTTCTGTGGACTTGGCTCGTCTACACTCTGACCCAGGTACAAATCCAAAAAGAGAACCTAAGCTCTTAACTTCCTAAAGAAAAGTGGGGACATAACAGTCTAAATAGGTGCTGGGTCTCTAAGCACTATTTCTTTTGGATTTAGGCCTTAGCTATTTCTAGCCTCTTGTTCTGTCTCCTACCTAGGTTTCACGTACTGGCCCAGAAGAGGTCAGTAAGGTCAGCTGATCTCGCAGCTGGGATAGCTGGAATCCTTTCATTGTCCTTCCCTATCCTCTCCAAAAAAATATCACTAGGCTCTTTCAAATCACTAATGCAATTTATATCCAATTTACAGTCTGAATCAGGGAAGTGGACTTCAGTACACAGTCCAGCATAAACTGAACTTTGTCTTTATGAATGTTTCATAACCTGAAAAGTTGTGTATGAACCAACTTAAGAGTTTATTAGCAGGCTTCATTCCAGAAAATTACAGCGAAAACTGTATTTACTCTATATAAGAACATCATGTCATTCTGCAATTTGACGTACCACCTTTTTGTGACAAGAACATTATGCATGGTTTTTAGAACAGAATCAAAACAAAACAAAACAAAACAAAAAAAACCCTAGGTTCACCATTTGGCTGTTGTAGAAAACACAACAGTAAAAGGTAAGTCAATGACTGGATCCAAACAGAAAGTTCTTGGGTTAGGCAATTTATGGCTGAAGTAGGCAGTATAACAAGGTTCATACTTAATAAGTAACACTGTACGGGACATTTGAGTGGTGAAGAGTAGCCTCTAATTTTGTACCTGGAATTACTAACTAGAGTAATTGGACATCTCCATCTTTACAACCTCCCCATCCTTCTGTGTCTGAGCACTTCACAAACAGGAGTTATCTTATTGTCTTATTATCCCTAGTAAGAAATGAAGTTTTACAGGCTACATCCAGATGCTGAAACAACACCATGAAGAGCAGCTTGGAGCCAGTTGATTTCTGCCTCCAACACGCATCCTCTCCAAACAGCTGCCATGCTGCCTGTCTCCACTTCTGTCTGGTGGTACAGAAAGCCATCAGGTGAGCCAAGACTTACAAAGACTCACAAATCTGTATCCCCCAAAGTATAATCCAACGTCTTAATTCCAACGCCTGCTCATGGGCCTGTACAAAATCTCTGTCAAAGATCTCAGCCTCTAATATTGCCTATATTTTATCCATGATAGCACTCCACAGAGCAGCATGGTCTCATGCACCAGGTGAGGTACAATTAAGTGCTATCGGAGAGAATGCCTTGTATCTCTCACAGTTATCTGGTCCCTGGTCTTACAAAACATGAGGATCTAGCATGGCAGGAGTGAGAAGAGTACAGTGTCTGTCAGCCAACATAAATATAAGCCTGCTCTAAAAACTAGAATAATTTTACAGAATCAGTTTGTGCAAAGCAGAATCAACAAAGTGTTATTAAGTAGGCGTTCCGTTCTCATGACACTTTTCAAATCCTATTACAAAACGCAGACTTACCTTAATACTGGCCATGGATAAATAGATCTTTCACTTAAAAAAACTGTAGATTTACATATTCGCAGATTTCCCATCCATACTTCTTTAAGAGTCGCAATCCAAGAAAAGTTTAAGGGCTTACTGACATAACACAAACAGAAACTAAAACCATATGCAAAGCATGTGACACAGTTAATGATTTGCTACCTGTCAAGAACTGTTATTCTTACGAATGTACTACAAAAATTCTATTCTAAAAAGTCTGTTTAGAAGCTTCTATGTTTAATATATTATAAAATTCTCTTCAATAAATTAATTTCACACTTTATTCCTTAAAGGACAAAAAAAAAGTACCACTGTCCCCCTGTATGTCTATATATCTGTGTATGCATGTTCAAACTTAGAATTTAGTTTGTTAAACTTGCTGAGCAAAAGCCAACAGATATTTATGGAAACATACATGTATATACGTGTATCTTTATATGTATGTGTTTATGTGTATATAAATATTAATTTTTATGTACATTTACGTAGCTCAAAGATTTATAAAAAAACTATTTTTTTTTTTGCTACAGTTGAAAGTTATATTAAAATGCACTTTAAAATATTTGTGAAAAGCTTTTCTATGCAATGATATGTGAAGAGATTGCATGTGTCCAGGGACAAGTGATTAAAATTGTTTATCTCTGGTAAAACTGCAGGTGTTTGCAAAAGTCTGCTTGAGCTGTGCTATCAGCACTCAACACAACTTTCATGCTACTGAGAAAACCCAGAGCATGCTTAAAAGACCTGCAGGGTACAATGGGCAGGTGCTGTGATTCAGTCTCTCTGACTGGGCTGCACAGGATGATACAAGCCCTCAGCAAGAGCAGTCTACAGCTCTTCGAGATTTTAGGACCGGAGATACAATCCTATCAGTGTCTTCATAGGGAACATAAGATCAGTGCTTGCCCTTTTTTGTGCTCCCTCCCCTTTACAGGTTAGAAATATCCTAGTCCTAAGCAGTTCTCGCAATGCCTGAGATTTGTTACTGTTTTCATGTGGTCACTTTAAGAATGGAATCAATGGTTTCATGTCGTCACTTTAAGAATGGAATCAATGGATCAAGAGATTTTTCCAAAGCTAAAAAAACAGTGGCTGAATCTCAAGCAGCAATCTTTGCAGCACTGCAAAATTCCTGGTTCAATTGTACACAGTTCATCCCTTCAAGACAACACATTATGAAAACATCTTAGGACATCAGCGGGGCAATTCATTATCCATTACTGCCTTCGGACAAGATGCAACAGAGGTCCTTCTGCCTGTGTTAAATCCCAGTCATGGTTCCAGGATAATAGGCCTACTGTGTGCACACCTAACAAGCTGTTCATAACAGTTCTCAGAGTCACGAATGCACTCATTTAAAAGGTAGTTGTATATTGCTCCGCAACAAAATCCAGGTGACTACAGAAAATAAGCAGCTCAGCAATTACAATGATACCCGTTCTGTCCTATAAATGATCAAATAAATACAAACACTCTGTTAGAATATAGCTTTTGTGGACGTTATGTCCTTCAATATCGGACTAACCTTTTGCAGCAAACTGAAAGTTTGATACTAGCACAAACTTATGTAATCTGTGCCAAGAAAGACAAAATAAATGCATTACACCCATACTTTCTTGTCTTCCCTGGACTTGATTTTTCCACTTGCATAAAAAACACTGGAATGAACTGGACCACTGGTTCTTCATAAGCTTCACTTCACTGGGAGCTCGATGGATGAGACGGCAAAAGTAGCTGCAGACAAGATAAGGCTGTGGCAACCCGGCTGTGGACTAGACTACCTAAACTCAGCAGTTTTTACCAAGACTATCCGTCTCCATGAGTCTGGGCCAGACATGAAAAGCAGGTGCCCTCCAGGACAACATAGATTTATTTTAAATCCTAAAAAATCTCCAGTGATCTTAGTCAATTATTAATATCATTCTTTTAAGTATGAAAGAATTTTTGGTCATCTGAGATATGTGTTCTCCCAGAATGATAAAAAAAATACATAATTTAGCAGCATAGCAATAAATACATATTAAATAATAAGTTTGACATATAGTTTTAAACTCTTATAACTCCACTTCAGCTTTTTGAAATTTGTAAGAGGCTTTGCAAGCTGTTTGACCAAATGTTGACTCAGCTCCTGAGGCTCTAAGGGAAGGCATCTTAGATCAGCCAATTCACAAATTCATTGCTGTGACCTTTGTTATTATTAAATAAATGACACAAACTCTATAGCACAAAGAGAGAGAGAGAGCTTTGTTTATCTGGTCCTTGGACTGTAAATCAAGCAACTCATGAGCTAAATTACTGGCTGGATGATTTATTTGTTTTCTAGCTAGACTCGCCATTGAAGAAAGCACATCTCTAAACTGTGACAAAACTCCTATGGTATGCAGTACATATCTTGTTCTTTCCTTCCAAATGGAGCAGGAAGGACCTTTTTTCTCTGCTTTAATTAGTGTTAATAAGACATTGGATATTGTATCTTTGGAATAGTTTACTTTTTTAAGACATCAGAAACTAAGGTCCTCACTAGGACTAGTATAGAAATAAACAGGACAAAACGCCAGCCTGAAAAACCCCAGGATTTCTGAAGATTCATTGTGTAACTTTCTCTTTACATTTGATATTTAAGCTTTGCAGTTGATGAATGTTTTTGCTGCTGGTATTAATGGAAGTTAAAGAAGCTAATGCATGGCTTGAAAGAGACTTCAGTGCTTATTCACGAGTTACTCCAACGTACTTGTACAAGCTATCAGCAGTTTTCTATCACCACTGCTACTTGGTATGCTGTTACAGCAGAACCCTCTGTCACCTGTCCAGTGAACCCGAAAGCTGAACCCACGTGGAGTACTTATGTTCTGATTCTGGAGCATTAACATATAGATATCTAGGAGAATCTCGCTGAATCACACAACACTGAGGTTGGAAGGGACCTCTGGAGGTCATCTGGTCCAAGCCCCCTGCTCAAGCAGAGGGTCACCCAGAGCTGTTTGCCCAGGACTACGTCCAGGCGGCTTCTGAGTATCTCCAAGGAGACTCCACAACCTCTCTGGGCAAGCTGTGTCAGTGCTTGGTCACCTGCACAGTACAGAAGTGCTTCCTGATGTTTAGACGGAACCTCCTGTGTTCCAGTTTGCATCCATTGCCTCTTGTCCTGTCCCTGGGCACCACTGAACAGAGCCTAGCTTTGTGCTCTTTGCACCCTCCCTTCAGGTATTTATAGACATTGATGAGTTCCCCCTGAGCCTCCTCTTCTCCAGGTTGAACAGTCCCTGCCCTCCAGTCCCTTCATCAGCCCTGCCAATCATCTCCAACAAGCCAGCTGATCCCTGGCTTTCTACATCTTCTACACAATGCTGCCTAGCAATGCAGGCATCAGCTTACGGCCTACAGCACCCCTGCAAAATCTGCTTTGCTTCTGTTTGGTTTAAGGTCTCTGTAATTTTCTCTGTATCAGGTATCAAGCATAAAAACATAGTGAGACTCAAAGGAAAATACTGTAAGTACCAAGAAATATATGCATACCTTACTAAAAATATGTTTTATAAATAGCAGCAAGAATTGTATTAAAATAACATGAAAATCTACTAACCAAAAATCTTCTCAACAAGACTTTCAGACACCACTGTCTATGAAGATGATATAACTATCTCAAAAATTGTTCTTTGTACTATTCAATTGATTGAATTACCACAGAATTACGTTTGTGCTTAGATCTATTAGGCTGTTACACAGCCACCACAGTGGAAAGGCATTTATCCTCAAATATTATGCTTAAAATGAGAGAAAGACAAGAGCCAGGACTCAAAGGTTTCTTAAGTGCTGAAAATATGAACAGTGATGTTGTGGGATTTTCAGAAATACCCAACTGCATTTCATGTATCTAATAGCTGTAGAAAATTAATCCTACATCAAATATCACATTGTATATCATCAGCAACCTCCTTTGAGGCTTATTGAAACTCAGCATTTTTTTTTTTTCTTTACTGGCTAGTCTAACGTTATCTGCTTCAGAATATTTTTCCCCTCAAAATTTTGTATTAACAGTGTAAAACAGCAACTTAGTGAACCAAAAGAACAACTTGAGGCTATACACTCATATTTGCTTGTACCACATTAGAGATTATAATAGCAAGACTTTCAGTACGTGCCTATTATCCGTCTTATGAGAGAAACATCGAACTTTAAACTGGTGGGCTTGTGCAGGAAATGAAGATGACAATGGAAGAAAAAAACTGGAATTAATTCTGCAAAGGCACCCACTGCTGCCACCTACAGATGAAACAAATTCAGAGCTCCTACCCAACACTAGAAAATGTATTATTTTACTACACCATAGTAATAGCAGTAATAAGTATTCCACAGGCAACAAGTTTACAAATTGTTCCCCAAGTTCCCCAAACAATTCTTTATTTATACAAAAACAAACCTGTGATGTTAAAAACAACTGGCACCTTACTACTTCTCAGTTATCAATGACATGTAAAACCAGGAAAATCATTTTAGAAATCTTCTCTACATTTTCAGAATTTCCTTAGAAATAGGAAACTACTGAAATACTCAATTTGCCATTGCTTAGCTAGTACCTTCGTCTAACAACACGGCAACTGTATTTTACCTAGGGAGTGAAAATGGGTTGAATGCACCACCAAACAGGTATACACGTGTGCTACAACATCAGCATAATAGAGTACCTCAAGACCGAGTAAGTGCGGGTCTAGTCACAGTTTCTTATAAAGCAACAGACTGGGAAATTATATGAGAAGAGTCTGATATAGGAGTGTCTTGCTTATTCAGTAGCACACATGCACAAAAAAAGGCCTCTTTCCTTCAACCTAAAACATCCTTTTCTGCTGTCTGTATTCCATGCTTTGATAAGCCTGAAAATAAAAAATAAATGCAACATTTTGGTAGGAATAATTGAGTTAAATCAAAGAGATTGGCTTGAACATGTAAAGACAGGGATGTCCTGTATCTGCACTGTAGTCCAGTTGCTGTCTGTGGCTTTTCAGATACCTGGCAATTAACTGCTGCAATCAAAGTCCATGCCCAGGAGTAGATTTTTTTTAATTGCTGCATAATATAGGCCTGCACAGCATGCTGCAGCAAGCCTTTTGTGCATCACCAAACAAATTGTTTGGTTGAAAGGGTGACAGCAAAGTAATGTACACTGTTTATGTAGCTGAAGGGCTGGTTAGCACTTTAAGTGTACTAACATGCAGCTAAATTAGCACTGATGAAGCAGCCTAGAGGCAAGCATGCTGTTGGCACCTGGACAGTGAAGATGCAGTGCTGCTGTCTGACCTGGCAGCTGAAGGGCACCGTATGTTCTCTGACCTTGGAGGACAGCTGGAAATCTTGAGTTGTGTGTTGACACTAGCAAGCGTGGCATGGCGAGGCAGGTAGCTGGGCCTGCCTCAGAGCTGCCTCCCTGCCAGGTGCCATCCTCTGCCTCTCCACTACCCAGGAAGCCAGACACATCAGGTGGATCTGTGGCAGACTAAGAACTTGCAATGGGAAGAGGAGAGACAGTGCATTTGAGTTTGTCACAGATGGAAACATGCAGACCTTTATTAACACGTTGAAGTCTTTAATAGCTTGTCTCCTGGCACGTATCACATGTATTTCTTGCCTATATTACAGTTTAAGCACACCTAAAAATTTAAACTTTGAAGTTTCATGAAGTTAAAATGTTCTGTTGAAGCCATGAAGTTTTGTTTTTCAGCTCCATGCCACACTCTGAGTTTTTTGTATCTAACAAGTCTTTTGGAAGTTTCCCTCTCAAGAGTAGATTTGGAGATACGTGCCCCTTCAGAAAGCACAGGGAATCTGTCCTGTTTTGCTCATACAAATCATAGAAATGGCCCCAGATCACATATATTTTCATATAATCACTTAAGAACCATTTAAGTGAAAAAAAATATGCTACCATGAAACACCTTTTTGTGCTCTGTATCTTTATTATCACTTAAAAATTTGCTTTTATAGACAATATATTACTTACCTATACATATTATAACTATTATAGGTAATATATAGGATCCTTCATATGTGTAAACAATCAGATAATATTTGAAAGCAAACCTTGAAATTCTAATAGTGTTAAAGTTGCCTACCTTAGTACTACCTGCTTTAATTCCAGGTTAAATTTTCTTTATCCTTCTTTTGCAGGTAATTTAAGAAGAGAAAATGTCTGCTGTAATGCCTCTAACAATGTCAGTTGAAAGATAATTAATTAGGGGTTTCAAAGGGGGCACTGCAAATCGGAACAGGTGAGTTTTAGCACATTGCAGACTCTAGAATGCTGTTTGCAAACACGATATTACTACTTGTATGACAGGGACAAAATTTCATGGAATCACAGAACAGCCGAGGTTGGCAGGGACCTCTGGAGGTCATCTGGTCCAAGCCCCCTGCTCAAGCAGGGACACCTAGAACACATTGCCCAGGACCATGTCCAGGTGGCTTTTGAAGATCTCCAAGGAGGGAGACTCCACAGCCTCTCTGGGCAACCTGTGCCAGTGCTCTGTCACCCGCACAGTACAGAAACGTTCCCTGATGTTCAGAGGGAGCCTCCTTTGCACCAGTTTGTGCCCACTGCCTCTTGTCCTGGCACTGGGCACCACTGAACAGAGCCTGGCTTTGTCCTCTCTGCACCCTCCCTTCAGGTATTTATAGACATCGATGAGATCCCCCTGAGCCTCCTCTTCTCCAGGCTGCGCAGTCCCAGCTCTCTCAGCCTTTCCTCAGAGCAGAGGCGCTCCAGTCCCTTCATCGCCTTAGAGGCCCTTCACCGGCCTCTCTCCAGCAGCCCCGTAATTTGCTTTGAAATGCTGAATCCTACGTAGCTCCTACACGCCGCACTGGAGCATGCATGGCTCCTATAAACGCCACAAACGGACATTTTCTCGGAATCTGCCAGAACGCACGTAGGCGTGACGCAGCCGCTGCCACCACGAATTCCTCCGGCAGCCGGGGCCGCCTCACAGCCTGCCTGAGGGCCCCGCGTCCCGCGGAGGGAGGAGCGCGAGCCGGGAGGCGGCGCAGGGAGAGGAGCCGCTTCCGCCTTCCCGCCCTCGCCGGCCGGGTCGCCCTCGGTGGCCGTGAGGGGAACGGAGCCGGGGCGGGGGCGAGTGGTCGCGGCGGAGATGGTGTCGCTGCTGCCGCGCATCGAGCGGCTCTCGTCGCGCGTGGTGCGGGTGCTGGGCTGCAACCCGGGGCCCATGACTCTGCAGGGCACCAACACCTACTTGGTGGGCACCGGGCCCAGGTAACGGCCTCGATCGCGGGCGGGGGAAGGGGCCGGGGCCGCGGCGGCGGCAATCGCCGTGGCGGCGGCCCCGGCCCCTTCCCCCGCCCTACTCGAGGCCCGTGCGCTGCCTCCGGGGTGGGAGACGACGAGCAGGCGGATGCCACATCGGGATCGTTTCCCGCTCCCTAACGAGCTTTTTAAAAAAAAAAAAAAAAAGTAATAAACCCACCGTTTTCGGAACCAGTCCCCGGTGTCCAGTCTCGGCAGACGGCCGTTAGGCTGAGGCGGTTGCATGAGGGTGAGCGGGCCGGCATCTCGCTGCAGGCCTCTCTGCTCCCCAGCGGGACAACACTGGTCTGAAGTCGCAAATTTGGGGGCTTGCGGACCATACCTGCTAGCCCCTTTGTATTTGGTGCTGTCACAGGGGAAAAATATTCTAGAGGAAAGAGATGGCGTCTTGGATATATGGATTTGTGTGTGTGAAAGAGTAAAGCCTACCTCTCAAGTATAGCAAGTTTCCCATTAAGGAATATAAACTTTGACAGTACTTTTAGTAGGTTTGGAAAAAAATACATGTATATTAGCCCGGGGTAGCCTGCCTTGCTGGACTCCATGTAGTTCTGTGTGGAGTGACCCATGGGTCTATAATATCCTGATCCCAAAAAATGAGTGCAGAGCCCTGTGATGTTGCCTACATTAAACTGGACCAAAAGTAGCAAAATATTGACTTGATTCTGGTAGGTGGGTTGTCTTCACATACAGATATACGGCACCTAAAAGCAGTATTTGAATGGTGGTGCTCTCAGTTTAAAAATAGGCTGGAGCCAAGAAGATTCTGTGTTGGTGGTGGAAATAAACTGTAATCTGATAATTCATAAGGACAGAGAATTGAAAAAAATGTTTATGTGGCTTTTAACAGGTTTAATGATTAAAAACTCAAATAGAAGTAAATGTAGCTGGAGATACCAGTTATTACATTAGTGATATGCAATGTCGTTGGGTTTTTTTGTTTGTTTTTTTAACATTATTTAACTCACACGAGTACTCTAAATTCTCTGTGTTCTTTTTTTTTTTTTTTCTCTTCCTTTTTCTTTGGTCCTTATGTAGAAGAATCCTTATTGACACTGGAGAACCAGCTATTCCTGAATATATTGGCTGTTTAAAACAGGCACTTTCTGAGTTCAACGTCTCAATTCAAGAAATTTTAGTGACACATTGGCATCGTGATCATACTGGTGGAATACCAGATATCTGCAAAAACATCCCTAATGGTAGGCCAGAGATTTCATATATTGTTGAAAATACGTTAGATATGCAGCAAGAAACAACTTTTACTGAGTGATTCTGTGTACATCAGCTGGATTGTTCTTCTGGAGTCTCCATGTAAACCATATAATTTCACAATACTATTGTAATGTGTAGAGTGAGAGCAGTGAATAATCTGAATATCATAGTTGAAGTACTACATTTTTTCTTCAATACCTGTGCATAACTTCATAGTGTATTTTTCTTACAAGTCAAAAATAAGCAGTTTACACAATATTAAAAGACGTGAGAAAAGCCTAATACTTGCTCCTTTCTACACTGACACTAGTGACAAATTGACTATTATTTTACTTGTGCAAAAGCAATAAATAATCTCTGAAAAAAGAAACGTGAACTTTCCATCACATAACTTTGAGATTTCATACAGTAGACCATTAGTAACTGCTGACAAATTCTTAGGCCTCAAATCACTTGGAGAAGAAGGGACATTTACAGATAAATTCTGAAGTAAAATGTGTATTTTGTGTTGATAAGCAGTAAGAGACGTTTCTCTTTCAGTATCTGAGAAGAGAATAAGCACTGTGGATAATGCAGCTTATCTTAGCTTCATTGGACTTTGTCACAGGCTTTATCAGTTTTTGCAATGTTGCCAGATACATATCTTCAAAGATGCCTGGGCACTATTGAAAACAACATGGGTGTCTTTGTGAGAATTTTGATCTTGTCAACTCCTGAGCATGGCTGTAAAGACTTGCAAGGGATAATAACTGCTTGGTTTCTGGGTTGCTGTCCATAGCCAAGGCATTCAAAACATGCAAAGTTCAGAACGATAGATGCTGAGGGAAGTTTCAGGTCAAAAAGGCTCCATCTGGTGTTAGATAAATGTTGAATAGTGCTTCTGTGAATCATAGTGTAGGACTTGAGCACCAGAGTCTTAGTGCTGTTTCAGAGACTTGTTTTTTGGTTCTTGATGAGTCAGGAAGGAATGACATTTGCAAAATGTAATAGTTATTGGAATTTCTTGACTAATTTCACTCGTGCTTTTTCGTCTTCAAAATTGCTGCTGGTACTGAGTTTAGTATATCAGATTCAGAGCCTTCACTACTCATTGTTTGTGGCTCTAGAAGAAGGTTGTTTTATAAATAAAATTACTGTTCAGAATTTCTTGTTTCAAGTTTTGCATTCATACAGTGTAATGATTAATGGTACATCTACAAAAAGTAGAAGTAATTCTGTGGAGTTAGCTTTGTTAGTGACAAGTTTAAAATATGAAATGTCATTTTCTTTGCTTTCTTTAAATAGACTCTGAATATCGCATCTGTAAGCTTCCTCGTGTCCCTCACTGTGAAGAAATAATAGGAGATGGAGGACATAAATATTTCTATCTTAAAGATGGGGATGTGATACAGACAGAGGGAGCCACACTCAGGTAAACACCAATTTCTGCAGCTTTGCTGGATCACCTTTTTCTTCAGAATTCGGGCACATACATGTATCTTAACTTTTAATGATTGGTAATCCATACATCTGATTCTGTCAACACTTAAATGTGTAGAATTCCTGTCATGATCCAGGAGGGTACGCTTATACAAAGAAATTGTTCTAATGAATTATCAGGAATCAGCCTTTAGTCTTTGGCCTCACCAGAGAAATTAAGAACATTTTTTCCCTTTAAAATATTTTCTTAGGGAAAATCACACAAGATTTTATGTAAGTTCTCATTATTCTTAGATAAGTAGTTATGATGTAAAACATACTTTTGAGGATGTTTGTGATGGTCTGTATGGACAACATATTTCCCAAGGAAACATTAAAACATTTAATATTTAACATTAAGATGTTAAATTTTAATCCTTTTACCTGTCAAGTTCTTGCAGGGTACCAATTTGGAAGGACTTCTTCCCAGAGAGCGCATTGCTTGTTTGCACTAACGAGTCTGCAACAAAAGCCACCCTATCTCACGCAGGCACCAAAAAAAAAAAAAACAAGAGTTGATCATTCTGTCTCCAGAATTCTTTCATCAATAAGGCAATACTCTTCTCAGGACAAATTTGCTTGTTTTCTTCAGTTTAGATATGAATTATATTCTACTTGTAGAATACACCATCTGGCTGACTGGAAGAAAAGCTGTAAAGATAAAGGATATATTTGACCAAAAGCATTTTATTTTTTAAGTTTAAAAAAAAATACATGGAGAGGGCATAGAAATATTGAAGACATTTAACTACCCTCAGTGGCCCATGTTTGGACAAAATCAGTTTAGAGATGGAAAAGAAATTGGTTCCAAGCAAGACAGGGGCGGTAGATTTTGAAGTTTGCAGTTATGGAACCAAACTTCATGCTTGGTTAAAAGCAGGTAATCTCAACTGGTTGATTTAGCCGGTACTTTAAGGATACTCATAGATGCCCCACTGGTTCTAAAATAACAGTATATGCATGTTACATTTCTAGTAAGCAACATTCAAGTTTTCAAGGTGTGCCAGGCTGTGTTGGGTTCTTTTTTGTTTGTTTGTTTTTTCCATGTTAGTATTGAAGATTCCTGTTGAAGTTTCATTAGGAGCTGGAAGATACCACTTCCAACAAAGGCAAGATGCAAGCCACCGACTTGATTTTATGTTGCCTCTGCAGGGCAGTGATTCACCTACTTTCTGCTGAACTCAGTGTTCCATGAGAGCTGGGAGTCATTGCATCAGACAGTGGTGTGCTGCTGGCCTCCCAGCCCTGCACTGATGTAGCTGGGTGCTGTTTAGCATTGGCTTGTACACCACACTTGGCACCAGCTCTGTAAGTTCCTGATCACTGCTTTGGTGCATCTCATTGGCTAGTAGATTCCGATGAATTTCAGCAGTGATGCTGGTCAAAGTAGTATACTTTCAGCTTCAGTCAGAAGGCCTTGTGCCTTTTGAAATTTGTACTGCAGTGCAGCTCCTTTGCACCTTAGGTTTCTATATACATATCAAGTGTCCTCTAACACAGTAGTTGTTCAAGCTGTGGGGTCCTAAATCCATACCTTTCAGATGTTTCATGACCAGCACGTAGAATAGCTGAAAGACCACTATTCCTTGTTGTATTTTACAGTTCCACTCCACTGTGTCATGAGGCTTTCAGGGTTTTGGGAGACAGAACTTTATTTGGGTTGGGTCCAGCAGTATACAGCGAATTTCTGAAAGAATCAGCAACATCACCCTTACCCTCTTTAGCCAACTGCAGTGCGTATGTCAGGAACTTTACACTTTTCAATCTAGAAATAATGTGTCAATTTTCTCTTTCTTAAGGTATTAGAGTAAAGCCCTCTGTAACACAAATTTTACATGACTAGCCAGTGCCCTTAATGCACTTTTATTATGATGTGTCGTGTAAGTCAAAGTATGTTAGAAATGATCTGTGTTCTCTACGTGGTGTAAGAAAATGGACTGTGATTAGACAAAATGATGTCCTGTTTACGTTGACATTTCAGACTTTCTCAGTACTGTACTTTTTCTCGTTCTTTTTATAGGCTACTTTGTGAGTGTATGATTTTATCATCGTTTGTTTATAGCTTCTGAAAATAAAGCTAGAAGTTCTGTATGACTGCTGTATGAAAAGCTTGCACTTTTTTGTTGTTCTTTTAACAGAGTTTTGTATACACCTGGACACACTGATGATCATATGATTTTACATCTAGAAGAAGAAAATGCTATATTTTCTGGTGACTGTATTTTAGGGGAAGGAACAACAGTAATTGAAGACCTGTATGATTACATGAAAACTTTGAAAAGGTTATTACAAATGAAGCCAGATTTGATATATCCAGGTTAGTGGTTCTATTTTTAACTGCTATATATTACTATATAATTTGTATCTCCTCTGAGAATCTGAGAAATCTTGCTACAGTCAAACACCATTATTAATGTAACAAGTACGGTTCATTACTTAATGTATGCCTAGTGGTAAGCTAAGCTGACTTAATGGAATGGAGGTTTGCAAGACTTAAAAATCTTTCTGTGATAGATATCTTTCTTTCTTGCGATTTCTCCCTTCGAGGGTGAATCTTTTGCTTCTGTATTAAAAGCATACAGAGGCCAGGATCTTTTATTGTTGGAATCATACAGCAAATTGGGTTTTCTTTTATTAATCTATCCATGACCCCTCATGTTACCCTGGAAGAAAAAAATAATAGTTGTTCTTTTGATCCTCTGTAGCCACACATACACTGCCAATATGGGTAACCTAGTAATGTTCTTGAGAGGGAACTCTGTCCTTTGCAACACAGATTAATCACGAATTTATCTTGGAGGGCTGCAGAACTGTCAAATGGTTATCTTAGTTAATGACTTAGCTTAAATTTGAACAGGAGCCAAGAGGTCAAACATCATGTTCTAACAATAAATTGCCAGTTCTTTCAGTCTATGAATTGGCTTTTCATTTTTTCCTCATATCTCCCCCAAACCTTGGGAATGCATTTAATTTTCATATAAACCATATGTCTTTGACAAGACTGGATTTTAAGAATTCATTATGCAGCTAAGGTTTAAGCTCCTTATTTTCTGTTTCAGAGCTACATCTCAGGATTTTTTCTGACCTTTTCTGTTTCATCTTTTTCAACTAGTCATTCTGAGTGACTCTCTACATTCTCATTTCTGTCTTCTTCCATTAACCATCTATGTTTAGCCGAAATAACCAAATCTCTTTTGTGTTTATTTTTAAAATATGCTTCTTCTGAAATAGGTGTTCAAATGCTTTAAGATCTAAGATCATAAAATGCTTAGATTTAAAAAAAAAAAAAAAAAAAAGCTATTTAAGAAAAATACCATTATATTGCATGGATGTGGAGGCTGACAGGCAGAAGTAGTATGTACAGTAGTTGACTAAACTAGTGGTAAAACTAAGAGTATTTTAGCCTCCTGAGTCTCAATCTATTAATCAGTGAAATGTTCTACTTTCCTTCTTAAATATCTGCAAAGCAGAATCTGTTCCTTTAATTGAATTTGTCTTCCAAAACCCCATATATACCAAATTCTATTTGTTTTATCGGTTTTATCTGTTGTATTTCACTTTCTTCTTAGTCATTATTTATCTAGATTACACATTTGCCAAGGCTGAATATTTGTCCCATTTATCTGTAACTGTTTGCTGCACTGTTGTAAATATGTTCATGCTGTACTTGCAATTAGGAAGACAGTAGGATATTATGCATTTTCGTTAATAAATAACTAAGCGTTGAGATGGTTTGGAACTAACTTTGTTTCTTTATCTATGCATCACAAAATATATGTACAATTGTGTAAAAGGTAACTATTGCCAAGTCATTGTTTATTGTTTACATATTGGTTAACGTTGTTTATATTATTGGTAATGTACTACAATAAAATGGTAACTGTAGCAAAACATAGGTTGTTTTACCAATACATTCTATATAACCTCAATGCTTTGACCTTACTGCAGTTTCAGGTCTTCATCATTCTTCTATTGTTTCTCTTTTCCCTGTCCATGCTTTAGCACTCTCATTACAGCCTCAGAATTAGATGTAGAGGAGCATGAATTTTTGTAACAGGGTGACTGCTGGCTGGGTGTTAGTAGCAGAACTTTTGCTAATCCTTCTGTTCTCTTTTCTTTCTTTTTTTTTTTTTTTTCTTAATTGAATGTGGAAATTACTTCAGGCAAAGTACCCATTTACAGTCAATTTTACTGCTCATAGTTGATGAGAGTCCTTGGGAACAGAAAAGGGCATTTTAGCCAGCAGAGGTCTCCCTATCCTGTAATAATAAGCTGTTACTTGATAATATAGAAAAAATGGTACTGTAGTTAGGAGTCTGTGCAAGATTTCATGAACCATGTATTTTCTTCAATTTTATCCTTTGTACTTCAATTTCTCATGTGTAAAGTTAGAGAACCTAGATTACTTCACAGGGTGCTACAAGAATAAATACTTGCTGTTTGGGATCATCTAGGATATACAGAGGTCTCAAATAATATGAAGATGATGTAATGTCCAAGTTATTATGGGGAAGATGCTCATATTTTCAGAGATCCATTTCAAATTCTCAGCAACATTTTAAATTTACATGGATATTGCTTTATTGGTGAAGTTAATTATGTTGCTGTCCCTGAAAAATGATAGACGTGAAAGATCCACACCTAAATTTAATTACAAGATTTCTGACATCGTTTTAATGGCTGTATGTCCATATGAAATGGCTAGAGATCGTGTGGCGTAATGAATATGAAATTCCATTACCTTTGCAACACGGGGGTTCCATTTCAGATACTGACATTGGTCTTGTAGTCTGAGACAATTAAATAACTGGGAAGTGCAGAAGCTGGTTTGACTGCCTTGTGATTCCATGGGCAGGCCATAATTTTGAGTACTTTAATGTCACTAGAGAATGCAAGAGAATGGACAGTTACCATTATAGTCTCTGCTCTTTTTATCTGTATATTTTTCTAAATTTAAACTTTTGTTTTTATGAATGGCCACACATTTACTGAACATACTGTTACATTTGTAGCTTATTTTGTAAGGAACAATAGCTACAGATTAAATATATTTGAAATCATTAAATATATGTGCGTATGACAATATAGTTTTATATTGGCCTTTTACATATCTTTAATTTATAATACTGTCTTTCGCTCAGGATACACTTCAATGTGTATTTTTAACTTCAAGTCTGCTGAAGTGCGTGTATAAGTTAAGATGCGCACAAGTATTTTTGACCCTTGCTAGGGGATAGATTCATATGACACTTTTTTATCTCACAAATAAATCATGAAAAATTAGTTGCTATTTTTCTATAAGCTGCCTGTCCTCAAGCAAAATAAGCCGTAAATCAAAATGTCTTGAAGTTAAAAACCCGCTTAGTCAACCCAAAACTACAAGCAAAGAATATGATGATTTTTTAAAAATAGTCAGAGCCTCAAAAGAAACTGTCTGATTTGGATGATACCCAGTAACTTCTAAAAGAAAGTTATTTTTACAGTAGTTGCTGTCCTATTCATTTTATAGAAAAGGACTTGGAGTTTAGTCTGGCAGTGCTGAAAGTTGCTGCTGCTACTTCAGATGAGGTTTGCAGGCAAAGAAATGGGAAATATTGCTATAAAAAGCATGTGACAAATATTCATGCAACACTGCAAGTAAATTTCTCCATAGGTAAAACATAAAGTCTAATTTGTGTGCATGTAACTCCCATATCTGAAAAATATTTTGATTTCTTCTGTTATTTTAGTGTATCATGAGGTAGCATTTCATTTTCCACATAGGCTAGTGATTTACCAGTTAAGCCTTTTTCTAATTTTATTCAAAGACCTTTAAGTGTGTTGAACGTTTCTCATCTGCATCAGTAAGTCCAGGAAAAAGCATGTGCATTTTGTTTATTGTCCAGCCAGAAATACAGTGGTCCACATGTAACCTTTCTTGTGCATGGCTTATTCCTGCCCTGGCGTGTTCAGATTGTCTTACTGATTTTTCTTCTGTTAGTTTTTTTTT
>VXAL01002301.1:550490-563513 GCA_013399475.1 Chauna torquata | reverse complement strand
TTTTTTTTTTTTTTTTTTTTATCATACGTACAAAAATATGTATGTAGGGGGGTAAAGGATAGTGTGTGAGGGAGTTCTAAATCTCTGTCCTGGAAAGTTTATCTGTCACAATGTTACCTCACCTCTGTGTTTGCTGGGGTTAGTTACCCTCCACAACAGGAACAGTAGTACAGCATAGGAGTCTTTTCCTCAGCCATTGGTGTTCAGAGACCAGTATCAGTTTAAATCATCACTATCAATATTCTTCAGAGAGGGTGAGACAGGCAGAGGTAATATAATAATCGGACTCTCATCTTTCAAATCTATTCAGTAGTAAATTCTTTTTTCCATTTTTTTATTGAACATTCTAAAGTAGTCTTTCCTTGCTTTCCTTATACCATCCTTATACCTTTCCACATTCAGACTTCTTCAGATCATCTAATTCTCCCTTGCCATCTTAATCCTGTTCAAGTACAGAATGTGATGCAGACACTCAAACTTAACTTTATTCTATTTATATGAAAATAAAAAACATGCAAAGTGCAAAGAGTGCCTTATAATTTTACATCAGGGATACTCTGACAGGGTGGTACATACAGGTGCTGTTCCTCTCATAGAACTTCTAAGTCTACCAGAGTTTACATAAGAATGAGTCAATTCTTCGATAGCATACTTAATTTCAAATGTAAGTAATAGCACTTTGGTACATGTGTTTCAATTTAGGTCATGGCCCAGTAGTACATGATGCAAATACTAGAATTCAAGGATATATTTCTCACCGAACTGCACGTGAACAGCAAATTCTAGATGTTTTCCAGAAGAATGCTGGAAAATCATATACATCCTCGGAGCTTGTAAATTTAGTATACAAGGTAATTCTTGATTAAAAGTTTTTAGATCAAACTAAACGAAATTGAGGTTATGTTCATAAAATAGTGTATAACAGCCTAAGTATTTGAGTGAAGATCATGGTGGCTTTTTAAAAAGAAAAAAAGATTAAAGATTTCTGCTTGTTCAAAATGCGTATGTGACTGCATTGGAGTGGGGCTGAGATGATCCTTACAGATTTCTCAGTTCACTATTTAGATGGTCCTAAGCTTGATTTCGTAGGACCAGACAAAAATACAGTTGTAGTGCTTGGTTCTAAGTGAAAAGTATGAGATGACTGTTGATTGTTGATTTGTCAAAGGGTGTTTGGAGTCTCCTGAAAGATTGGTTGGAACGTGTAGTACCTGACTCATCAGTCTGCACTCTTTCACAGAGATGGGTATTGTGCTCAGAAGTCAGGTAGCTTGTGTGTGTCACTGGACTGGCATAAAAGTCCTTGTTTGCAACTTCATTCCTAGTGTAACCTCAGTAAATTGTACACATGGTGTGGGGGTTGTCCCTTCTAGCAAATAGGGTTTAGAGAGATGCAGCATTAGTTTCAGAGGTAAATGTCATAGTTGCCAATGGCTGTGGTACGTGAAGAGGTCTATAACAACTTCACAACTCATTTTTTCATGGTTTTACTAATCCCCAGTTTACAAGTCCCATTGAACATTTTTCAGTGCTGATGTGCTATTATCTGTGGCCATTTAGCTCCTGCAGTTTTCCTGCCTGAAGTACTGTAGTTTTTAAGAATATAGCCATTCAAATCCTTCTGTAAATTACGAACCATTTTCTCTGTCACTATCTGATAAGAATTTTTTCAGTACTGCTAAAGCTTTAATGTAAAAAAAAATTTAATCTTTCAAAGCTTTTTAGAGATTCACAATTTATTGAGCCAATTTTCTAGGGAATTTTTCTGTCAGACTCGTGTTATTTGGAGAAGAACTTTTTAATTTTCAAAAAGAAGACTTTACTTATAAGAAGATAATGTTGGAGAAGGAAATTTTGAGAAATACTATTGATTATTATTTACTAAGCATTGGAAAATTTTAAGATATACTTTGTCCTCCTGAAGCTGTTGTATTTTTAAATTGCTTACTCATTTACAAATACTAATTGTTAAAGGACATTTAAACCCATGCAAATAGTATCATGAAATAGAAGTAATAGATACCTGTGGAGAAATGCATCTTTAAATTTGTCGTTAAAACCTGTGGAAAAATGCTTAGCTACACCAACAACCCAGTGCATACCAGTCTCAGAAGAATGAAGTCTTAGAGTTGGCCAAAGTCTGTATAACGCAAATTCATGATGCAAAAAATGAGCACAGTAAGCAAAAATGTGTTATTAGGCTACCAGCTTAAATGGTGCAAAATTAATTTACTCATTTCAGGTTTTTGTCACTATATAATTAACTGAATGTTCAACATAATAGTTCAAAAGAGGAAAATATATGTTAATAAACCATGATTTCCATGCATTGAAAAAATCATTGGGAGATATTTAAACAAGTATAAAACACATATTTGTGTTCCCATTAGGACATTCCTGAAAATTTACTTCTAGCAGCAGAAAACAACCTCATGGTCCACTTGAAGAAGTTGGAAAAAGAAGGAAGAGTGTGTAAGTTGTGGATGGTGGGGTGTAAAGTCATTTTCATTTTGATTTTCTGTGTAATGTTTATTGTGTCCAGGGCAGGAGGAGGGCGAAAGGAAGGACTGCAATTAATTCATGACACCGTAGCTGTCATTCAGGCAATTTGAAGTAGAATTAGATACAAAAAGCCTATGGTTGTACAGTGTATCTGTACTTGTAGAAAATATTTTATAACGTATTTGTGACATGCTCAGAGTACAGATTACTGCAATGCGTATACCTTCAAATTTTGATTTAAAACTTATCATGGAATATATTCCTAATACTAGTGTTTATACCTGTGTATATTTTCTGAAATTCCCACCTAAATATGTGTGCATGTACATAGCATTTTATGGGATTACATTTCATGCTTCTGCCTTCACTAAATGCATATTACTGTATGTGTGTTGATTGCTAAAATCACGCAGTGTTAATTTTTCAATTTCTAATTAGTACAGTATTTAAGCAGAGCAACTATATTTAGTTTACTGTTTTTACATTTTTGCCTTTACTTTTAGCTTACCAACATGATACTGCGCCAGCTTTTAAATGTGATCTCAGTTCTTGGTTATTGGCATACATTATTGAGCACAGACCTACATATTTCTCCAGCTTGGCTACACAGAATTGCTCCAGGTTATCAGATGCTATAGATTAAATTTATCCCTTCCCGTTCACTGCTGGGGTAGCTCAAGCTCAAGCGTTTTCTGTTTAGATGAAGCAGTGAATAAGTTAACTTTAAAGGTAGACTTGCAGTTTTTCGTACAAAAGACTGTGTGTGCATCTTAAGCGTCCAGGAATTAATTTGTCTGAGTAAAGAAGCGACATTTTACTTTTAAGCCAGTTTTGTTCAGAACAACTTTTTCATGCTTACTGGACAAAAATCACTCAGTTTTCTGCAGAAATCACCTTTGAATTTTGAACAGACAGCAGATACAGAGTTTCAGTCAGATACCTGTTCACAAAGTAGCAACTGCTTGTCACTAGAGGATATACTAATGGGAGTAATTCTCATGGCTCTTTTACTTGAGCTGGACGTCCTTGATTTAGCTGTGTACTCCTACTTTCCAAGAAGCACAAGAAGTGCCTTTTAAAGTTTTTTGGTTTGGTTTGGTTTGGTTTGGTTTTTAATCTTCAGTTCA
The DNA here is from genome assembly GCA_013399475.1 of Chauna torquata. Lineage (NCBI taxonomy): Eukaryota > Metazoa > Chordata > Aves > Anseriformes > Anhimidae > Chauna > Chauna torquata. Next base: position 559,884 of record VXAL01002301.1, on the reverse strand, counting down.
TGCTCACAGAGAAGGAAGAAAGCAATCTCATCAGAACACTTGGGAGTTTTATGTGATGATCTCTACAGTGTGGAAACAGTTGCTAATTTTTTCAGTACAAGCTTAGACCCAGATCTGTGATACACACTTAGCCTCGATGTGACTGTAGTTGGCTTTTCAGTTCAAATTAAGGACATCTGTTAAGGAAAATTGATTCTATTGGTTCTGAGTATATAGCATACAAATGCTTGCTTACTCAATTTACTTGTTCATTTGGCTTTGATACGATGTCCTTACCACATAGTCTGAGTTGCAGTATTTCAGGTTTTGTTCTCATTATGGAAGACTTGAGTTGCAGTCATAACACTGTTTGCTTAATTTTCACAAAATATTTTCCCGAAGAAACTTGTTGTCAGTGTTGGTAATGAATGTGACAGGCATATTCCACTGTTACTGGAGAGCTACTCCATGCAAATTATGGCCATATGCTGTCTGCTACAGTCATTAATTCACCACTTCATTCCAGGGATTGCAGTTTATGTGGGTACATTATTTTTATAGCTTCAATTAGGAGCGATAACTGCCTTTACTGATTTGCTTTTCTCACTTTAAACAGAAAAATAATGCCATGTATACAGAAGCATGGCGCAATACGCGCATCTAAACTTTCTCCCATATTTGGATCATTGTCATTGTTTCACATTTTTAAAAGACAGCTGATGAAGAGATAAAAATAATTTAATCGTTAATTTAGCAGCACCTTTTTTTCTCTCAAGTTCATAAATTTTGGAAAATGCAGCAAGTGCTCTGCTACCTCAAATTTATTAATACCTAGATATTTTAATATCCTGAACTTTAAATAAGTATAGGATTATTAAACCCTTTTTTATTAATCATGCTTTATATGACTAGAAGTTACATTGTGATACAGTTAATGTTATCAGCTTCCATCAAAAATCAGCATTGGCCTGAAGGAGAGTATTTTAATAGACAACCTGGTGATTTTTAATAGAAAATGATGTACAAAAAATGTACACATGTACAAGTAAAGACTGAGATAGTCTAATATCTATACGTAACATCTAAGTGTTAGTTTGTAACTAACTCTTTTTTTCTTAACAGTATGTGATGCATCTCCCAACTTGAGATGGAGAAACAATTTATAACTTACACAAGATTGCTTAAGAACATTCTCAATCTGCACAGAAGCTGCATGAAAAAAAAACAGAAAGATGAGCGCAGATGATATGTAAAATAAAAATTCTTCTTTCATTTAAAAAAAAGTGATAACAAAGCAATGTTACAGTCAGTTAAATGATAATTTTCATATTCTACTTTACAGAAATTTAAAATGCAACTCGATAGGTACTGATTTAATAAAATGGAAGGAGTGTGAAGAACTGAATGTTACCTCTGTTAAAAAATGCCAAGCTTTATCATTGGTCACAGAAGACAAATAGCGAAGTCTATTATATTATAAACTTAGTAAATCGGAGGCATAAAAAATCTGTAGTGAAAGGAATAGAAAAGATTTGCTACTAAAGCTGTTTTCATCTGCTTGTGCTTTTCAAAAAGTGTCTTTCTAATAATTTATCTGTAAATTCTAAAAACCTTTTTTTAATTGACAGGTGGAAATACTGTTTTTCGTATTTTTTTTTTTTAATTTAGCTGCCTGTGTGCTGCTTTGCTGGTTACTCTCAGCAATATGTTTTAACAAATGCTGAAAGTACTTCCAGACTTCTCTGTTTTCTCATGGAAACACCGTTTCTGTGGAATTCATTCAAAGAATTCATTAATTTTAACTAATTAGTGTCAAAAAAATGCACAGAATTAGGGCAGACTTCAGTTCTATCTTCTGAGTTTCTTGCAAGAATGTGATTAAAATGCTGTGTAAATGGAGATATATATTGTACACCTGTTGTGGTTTTGGCTGGGATAGAGTTAAATTCGCTTCGTAGCAGTTCACACAATGCTGTGTTTTGGATTTTTTGATGAAGATAATGGTGATGTTTTCAGTTGCTGCACAGCAGTGTTTGTACAGAGCCAAGGACTTTCCAGCTCCTTGTACTGCCCTGCCAGCGAGGAGGCTGCGGGTGCACAAGAAGCTGGGAGGGGACAGGACCAGGACAGCTGCCCCAAACTGGCCAAAGGGATGTCCCGTACCACATGGCGTCATGCTGAACAATAAAACTGGGGGGGCTGGCTGGGGCAAAGGGGGGGCCGCTGCTCAGGGACGGGCTGGGCATCGGTCAGCGGGTGGTGAACAATTGCATTGTGCATTGCATTGTGTACACTTGCTTTGTATATTCTTTTACTATTATCATTATCATTATTATTATTATTATCATTATTTTCCCTTTCTTTTCTGTCCTATTAAATTGTCTTTATCTCAGCCCATGAGCTTTTACTTTTTTTTTTTACAATTCTCTCCCCCATCCCACTGGGTTGGCGGGGAGAGTGAGCGAATGGCTGTGTGGTGCTTAGCTGCCTGCCGGTTTAAACCACAACAACACCATATGAGGTTAAGTTTTTCTATCACTTTATAACTAACAAGCTTCAAATTACTACTAATTCCATTAAATTACTATTAACTCGATTTAAACTACAAATATTTTAACTAAAGTATTTGTATTTGATTGTAAGATACTGTAGAGTGTGTTAACATACAATGCTTGAAGATGAATTTAAACTTCAGGTTCAGTTTTCTGTATAGCTTAAACTTTCAGTATAACGTATAAATATTTGCATTACTTTGTGTATTTAAAATGTGTGACTTTCTTATGATTTATGCACTCTTTTAATGCTGACCAAACCTGGAAAAAAAAAAAAATTAGATATGAAATGTTAAAAGGTACCAGAGACAAATATATGTCCTTGAAAATCCTGGAAAACCTTTCAAGTTCAATACTGTACCTTCATTTGTGGAACATGCATATGCTTGGGTAGTTTTAGTAGGCATGGCTTAGTAGTTATCATCTTATGAAGTTGATAGCATTTGCTGAGCCAGATCCAATAGAAAAGTATACCCAGGAACAGTGAAACAAAACTGAAGACATGTCCTGAAGTAGTAACCAGACCCCTGAAGAGGGCAAGTGTTAACTTTCTGCTCTATAAAATGATGCTTTTCGTAAACTTCCTCTGTATGATTTTCAACCACATCATGATTTTTGCTTACTTTTACCTTTCTGTGCAGTGCCATTTCAGTGTCTTTTTCAGGTATACTGCTCCTAGCTTTTCTTCCATTTATATTTTCTGTTTAATTCTACTACTTTTATATTTTTAATATTTTATTTATAATATCAACATAAAAATATATAATCTTTTTTGTTACTTCTATATGTTCTATTTTCCAGTCCAGCCACTTTGTTTTTTCCTCTCCTGCCTCCCACAAACCTTGTTTTGTTTCAGTTCTTTTTGGTTTATTTCTCTCTTCATAATTACTCAGAAGCTTTCATGTAGGCTTCTTGTTATTAGTAATACTTATTTTTCTGTAGTTATTTCATGAATGTTTGCTTACCTTTTCCATTGTGAGGAACGAAAAGGTAATATCATCACTTCTTTTCTTTTTTAAAAACTTAATTCCTATGCTCTGAATTATGACATTTTGCTTCAGGAAAACAGAAATATAAGTGAGACGGTACCATTTTCTGTCATGAGGGGAAGCCTGAGAACCTAAAACAGTTGGCTAATAGCAGGAACCTGGTATGAAGTGGTGATGTCTCATTAGTTTCCTGAGCTGAAGAATTCTACTAGCAGCCAAAATGTCACTGAACCATTGTCTTCCGTTTTACTGTGTTTCATTTTAAATACATGGAAATGGCTTCAGAGTTGAGTTAAAGTATCTTTGGAATTCGCAGACATTGAAGAAAGAGATATGATAAAAATCAGAGAACTACATGTTCCATGCTGTGATGGAGCAAACACCTAAAATTCTCAGAAGATGAGGGAAATTGCAGTTTAGCCAGACTTGAGTTGTCATTTTCTTGATCATACATGGTGTCTCTGAAATTTTAAAAGCAGAGATTGCACTGTTACTAAGATGTATATACAGTGAAGGATCCTTGCATCTGCTATGACATGTTGTACAAGTCTTAAGACTCCTTGTTAACTATGAGATTTTAAGTCAGAAGGAATATTTATTTAAAAATAGAGCAGTAATGTAAGCTATATGCCATGTATGTATAAAAATGGACATTAGCCTATTTACATCCCTTGCATTGAATACATTCGTCTGGGCAGAATGCATTAAAAGGTAAGAGTGAAAACAGGAGAAGGGGCAATTTCTGTCTGATCAGGATGGAAGGGCAAACATTGTTCAGTGCATTAACAGCTGGGGACAGAATCTTGAAGGAGCACAAATTCAGTTTCCAGCCCTCCTGCCAGCTAGTTTTAAGATGCTGTTCTCAGAAGCAGCATAGAAAAAGGTAGGTTTATTAGGTTTAAGAGCTAGGAAAGAATTTTGATGGAAGTTATAACCTTTCCAGGTTTTCCATTCTGTTTCCTGCTAATTTTATATTTCTTTTAAAATGTCATTCTTGGTTACGTTTTTAAGCATATTTGATGATAGAAAGGTTCCCAGATAGGAAGGGCATTGTTCTCTTTGTTACTTCTGGTGCAGTAATGTGGTTACAACCAAATCCTCTGCAGTTTTGCAACCTGAAACAGATCTCAGACTGTCAGGAACTTCCTTCCTAAGTGATGTGATCATTTTGAAGCCTAGTCTTCCAATATGTGGAAATCTGGAAAGAAACCTGGCAAACACAGACCAGCAAACCATTGGCAAGAAGCAGACTGAGGACTGACAGGCAACAGTCTCAAGCGTTTTAGATCATCACACTTTGCCTAAAGTGCCGTAAGAAATGCCATGTGGCAGAGGAGGGAACTCCGATAAAAGGAAGGCGTGGAAAATATTCAGATGAGGCAACAGGTTGCTTTATTTTCCTTTTCAGTAGAGTAGTTTATATCAGGATAAACACAAAAACAAGCTGAAATCAAGAAGCTCTTTGTGCGTGTGTGACAGGACTGTAGCCAGACACTCACAGCATTTGCTGATTAAGGATGTCCTATCCCAGTCAGTCAGTTAAATCCTGTTTCCTAGATTCTGTGGAATCTGATTTCTTTTAAGGCAGAATTGAGAAATAGATTCAAGACTACACTGCAAAAATAGTTTAACTCAATGTGCTTCACTTCTGCAGTATATTACATCCCTAACTACATGGTATGCAATTGAGGATCTACTTTCATGTCATCATTCTTGAAATAATGTTTTTGCTTTAGAATTGAAATACTGGTATGGGCAGGGGATGGAGGGATTCCTAAGGTATAAAAATAGCTTGGTACTGAAATATGAATGCTTGTTCAATTTAAACTTCTTTCTTTCATATTTTAAAAAAAAAAAAGAATTAATGGAAAAACGTATGTATTCTGTATTTTAAGTACCCCAGGTCATCTCCAGTTACCAAGTATCCCTGTCTCCCTGATTTAATAAATTTCTACAGAACCTCTGAGCATCTTTACAGCTCGGTTTTATTCGTTGAAGTATACCTCTGGTTCTGAAAATTCTTGATTTGATGCTTGAGCCTGAGCATAAATCTGGCTTTTATTGAGAAGTGTCATTCAAACTCCTGAGCAACAGTGCTGTGTGCCTAGTTAAGAATCATTATTTCTTGCTGTTGATGTTTTTTGTATGATTTGGAGTTTCCTGTTTCCGACATGAAATATGCTGCAGCTGTATGTCATCAATCTGAACAGCTCTTAGAAAATAGATTGAGGCATGTTTTCAACCTGAGTTTCAGGCTTAGCAGCAAATGATCATTCTAAGATACGTTGTCTTACCATTGTCTTCAGGGATCCTCTTTAACCCAGTGAGGCCTCTGTCCTCTTCATGCCCATACTGATCACTTCATTCCTTCATCCCTCTTTAATGCATCCCTCTTTAACTCCCCCCCCGCTGATTAATGCAGCTCATGCTAAGTAAAGAAATTCTGATTGTGGCCCAGTAACTAATTCCAAAACCCAAACCCCCTTACCACTGAAGTGCCACAGGCAGTTGAACACTTAGAGGTTTTTTCTGCTTTGTTTGTTTGGTTGTTGTTCTCTTACAGTTAATAGATGTGTGGTGGTTTTACCCAGCTAAACAGCCGACCTCCACCACAACCGCTCGCTCACTCCCCCTCCTCAAAGGAACGGGGAGAAAATACGATGGACAAGGGCTTAAGGGTTGAGATAAGGACAAGCAGGTTACTCACTAATTATCGTCACGGGCAAAACAGACTCAACATAGGGAGATTAATATAATTTATTGCTATAACTAGCAGACTAGAGCAGTGAGAAACTAAAAGCAAACTAAAAACACCTTCCCCCCATCCACCCTCTTCTACCTCCTCCCCCCGAGCGGTGCAGGGGAACGGGGAATGGGGGCTGCGGTCAGCCCATATCGCTTCGTCTCTGCTGCTCCTTCATGGTCTCTGCCCTGCTCCAGCGTGGGGTCCCTCCCACGGGATGCCGTCCTTCCCGAACGGGTCCTGCGTGGGCTTCCCACAGGCTGCAGCTCTTCAAGAGCTGCTCCAACATGGGTCCGTACCACGGGGTCCATCCTTCAGGAGCAAACTGCTCCAGCACGGGTCCCCCACGGGTGGCAGCTCCCACCGGATCACCTGCTCCTGCGTGGGCTCCTCTCCACGGGCTGCAGCTCTGGCCTGGAGCCTGCTCCTGCGGGGGCTCTCCATGGGCTGCAGCCTCCTTCAGGCCACATCCACCTGCTCCACCGTGGGCTCCTCCACGGGCTGCAGTGTGGAGATCTGCTCCATGTGGTACCCCATGGGCTGCAGGGGGACAGCCTGCTCCACCATGGGCCTCACCACGGGCTGCAGGGGAACTTCTGCTCCGGCGCCTGGAGCACCTCCTGCCCTCCTTCTTCACTGACCTTGGTGTCTGCAGGGCTGTTCCTCACTCCTCTCCCCCAGCTGCTGTTGCGCAGCAGTTTTTTCCCCTTCTTAAATCTGCTCTCCCAGAGGCACAACCAGCATTGCTCAGTGGCTCAGCTCTGGCCAGCGGTGGGTCCCTTTTGGAGCTGGCTGGAGCTGGCTCTTATCTGACATGGGGCAGCTTCTGGAATGTTCTCACAGAAGCCACGCCTGAAGTCCCCCCTGCTACCAAACCTTTACTACGTAAACCCAATACAAGATGCCAAAGAAAGTTGCTTCCAAAGTTGCCAAAGAAAGGAGCAAGAGGCTCTGAGGGGTATTTGTCCTACTTCTCTTTCTTCGTTCCTACACACAACCCAACATTTGGTGTAGTATTCTGATGAGAGCAACACAGGGAGTAGACTAGGGAGATAGGAGTTTGATGGCTGGTGTTAAGAAGCAGATGAGCTGTTACTTTCAAGGACAATAAACTTATTTTTATGTCTTGTTTTACATCTCGGAATCACAAGGGAACAGCCCTTACAAAGTGTTATTGGGGAAGTTAAGAATACTTCAAAAATAAACACTATTAGAGACCTTTTTTTCTTGAGTGAATTTGGGCACTGTTTCTTTCAAATACAGTGACTACTGTAGTGAACCTGGTGAATTTCTGATTCTTAGTCTACAAAACATGAAATTGTTTGTAAAGTAAAACGAAAAATAAACAGGATGATGACAAAGCATGACAGACAACATAAGTTCTAGCTAACTTGCTGGCATTCTTCTCAGTCACATTGCTAGAAATGGAATATTCAGAACATTTTGAACGTTATTTCACAGTTACACTGTTGGAGCATTGTACTTTTAATGTAAGGAAATGATAAGTGGCGAGATATAGTTTTAGTTTCTTGTGACCTATTATTTATTTCCTTGTCAGCACTGACAGTGATTTTATATTGTGAATTCATCTGTGTATTTTGTGCATTTGTGAGATTTTTATTGCAGCACTTACACTATTTTAACTATACTTAACAACTGTCTAAAATACTGCCTCTGTACATATCTTTAATTATTTCCATGGACATTCTTTAATAAAGCTTCAGTTGGACTTTCAAGTGAAATAGAATCATATAATAAAATCATAGAATCACTTAGTTTGGAAAAGACCCTTAAGATCATCAAGACCAACCTAGCACTACCAAGCCCACCACTAAACCATGTCCCTAAGCACCACGTCCACACATCCCTTAAATACCTCCAGGGGTAGAGACTGCACCGCTTCCCTGGGAGCCCGTTCCAATACCTAGCAACCCTTTCCGTGAATAAATTCTTCCTAATATCAAATATCTCTAAATAATTCTAAAATGTATCATTGGGAGAGTTCTCTCCTTTATACAGTCAGCATTTATTCATGAATTCAAGCATGAATTCATCAAAATAGATGCAACACCTTGTCCTACACTAACCACTCTGCTCTCTGAGTCACTAGTCCACGCAGAAAGAAACCAGTTCATAGACTGTATGTGGTACACACTCTGCTCTCAACTCTGGCAAGCCAAAGCCGTACTGAGTAGCTGCATCTTAACCTCTTACCCTGGATTCATTAGCTGCTGGCAGCAAAGACCATTCTGACAATGCTTGACTTCAGCCATAAATTACTCCTTTTCTAGAACTTGATCGTCTCCATATATCCATTGGGAGTATCTGTCAGCCACAAGCTTTAACAAACAAAATTAGTATGAATTTTTTTTTGGGGGGGGGGGGGGGGGGGGGGGGGCGGGCGTAGNTAGGGGTGGAGCTTGAAGGACAGCTTAATTTGCCTTGGATGTTTCCTGCATCTGTACTGATTTTTCTTATATTTATCTGTTTTAGCTCTAAAACAGCTTTCTGTTTTGGGGTGGGGTTTTTTGTTTGCTTGGTTTTGGAGGGGTGTGTGTGTGCTGTTTTTAGTTTTTTATCCACACCTTGCCTCCCTTTTCCATGTCTCTTCTTCATTCCATATTTCCCATTTAGCTTTTCTGCCCTTCTACTTAGGTGACTTTTCTTGTCCTTGGATTCCTTGTTATTTCGGACAACATTTGTTATTTCTGGCTATACGTTACAACATAAACAGGTGGGATGGTAGGAGCCTGCTGCTAGTTCGCAGAAAGCAGTATCTTGCGGCTGTGCCTTAGCTGTAACCATAACAAACCCAGCGAGCGTAGCTTTCTAATCTCATCCTTCGTGCGCTCAACTTCCAGCTAGGGAAGGCCCGACGAAGACAAAACTTCGCAAGAGAGAGGGAGGAGAAAGAAACCCAAGGTGGGTTTGGGCAGCGAGGGAGCGGGAGCCCGGCCTAGCGCAGACCGCACCGGGGGCGCCCTGCAGCCGCCCCGCAGCGGGCAGCCCGCGCTGCTCCGGGACTCCGCCAGCAGCCACGGCCATTTTCTGCAGAGAGCTCAGCCGCCGCCCCACGCGGGCTCCGGGCTGCGCCGCCGCCGCACCGGCCGCCAGGCAGGCCCCGGCCCGCA
>VXAL01002301.1:514327-524483 GCA_013399475.1 Chauna torquata | reverse complement strand
AAAAAAATATATATATATATATATACATATGTATATTGTGCACCGGCTTTAGCTGTTCTGGGCCCCGGTAGGATTGCTTTTGCTGCTGGAAGTCATTGCAGAGCAGGATAATGTAGCCCTGGAAGGATAATAAGAAATATGGCTTTCCTTCAGGAATGTCTTGGGACTTTGGTGGAGTCTGGGCAAAACTTTCCTGAACATCTGGATTTGGGTAGTCTTGGTAAGAGATGGCAAACTAGCTGAACCATGTTATTAGCTGTGAACGTGCTTTGATTTGAAATTCATTAAATTGCCAGCAACAGGTTGAGTGTCTGCCTGGCCTGATCACCAGCTCAGTATTGTTACACTGACCTCCAAGACAGAAGTGCAATAAGTCCATTTGTGTGGCACCACGTCAATGTAAGCGCATTTGAAAATGGGTCGCAAGACACAGCGCTTACACCGAGAAGGTAGGATGTTGAGCACTCTCTTTTTACTCTGGCTATTGCTTTTAGACGAACGGCTGCATTCAGACTCGCAGGAGTGCAGCGGGAGCCAGGAGCTGTGGTTATGCTGGAAGCAGTTGATTCCCTCGGGACTTGAACCCGTACTCCATTTCCTGACCCCGAAGCCGTCCCCGCTTCAAGAACTGAAAAGACTTGAAATGGAAACATTTTAATTTATAGTGATAAACACAGCTCAGCAGCATGGGGGATATTATGAACCTCTAACTGAACGGAGGATGGAATATGCCCCACCCTGGAGAGAATGATGTAAATCATTCTAATTCTTGGCACTGGTATTTAAATTTTGTTCATAGCATGCCATAAAAAAAAAAAAAATCAGACATCAGACGTTGTAAACTGTCTGTGTTGTCAAGAAAACTCTCAGCTTTCTCAAGGAAAATTTTTAGAAGGTGAAGGAAATGCTGGTATAGTTTTTAGAAGTGGCACGAATGGTGCCGTATTCCTCTTGATGCTCTTTGCTCTTGCTTTCTTGCTCTCCCCTCTTCCCCTTCTCTGCTCCGGAAGCCAGTGAAGTCATGAGAAGGAGCTGCTGCAAAGGCTGAGAGAAACTATGGTTAACCCTGGAGGTTCCTCTTACAGGGAGGCCTGACAGACTTCTTGTCTCCACAGCTGTAAAGCTCCTTTGCAGAGAGTTGCTGTCCTGGACAAACCCAGAAGCCCACGTGCTCCAGGGTCTTGCCTTCATGGTCCTTTAGGGAAGGAACGTAATACTGAGAGAACTGTCATCCTGTTTCATCCACCCAGTTTCTGGCAGTCATCAGCTTAGGGACTTCTGAAGCATCCGGTTGCATCAAAACTTCTATTATTTTTTGTTTTTATAGCCACCAATGGAAGTATTCTACATGCATTTGTATAATCCCTCTTGAACCCATTTAAATACTTGGCATCCACAACACTCAATAAGTTACACAATTTAACTGTGCCTTGTTTGGGAAATGTATTTCCTTTGGCTTGTTTTTTAAAACTGATGATTTCCTTGTGTGAGTCTCAAGTAATGAATAATCGTTCCCTCTTCATTTCTTTCATACTGCACATGATTTTATATACCTCTCTGTTTCAAGCCTGAGGGTTCGCAATCAACATAGTGGGTTGACTTTTTTGTGTGTGTAGAAGCTGTTCTGTACATCTGATTATCTCTGCTACGTTTGATATGCCTTTCCTAGTTCACTTAAATGCTTTTTTTTTTTCCTTTTGTGTTATTTTAAGTTTATTGGGAAGTAGCTCCTAACAGTTTATTCACTTCTAGATATGATTTTTTTTTTTTTTTAATCTTAAACTGTATTTTTCTGATAAGTATTTCACATCTCTTTGCTGGTTTTACTGCATATATGTACATGTTAGTTGCATGGTTATATTCCTAGAACAATTAGACATTGAGACATTCATTTTAGGACATTGACCAGTGATACAATAGTGCCTTACAAGGAAATTAAACAGTAACTTGTCAACGTGGAAGAGAGAAGCTTATTCCTGAACACAGCCTGGTCTTCCTTGACCATGTTCCCTCTCTACTGGCCTGTTGGTTTTGTTTGTAGCTTAGTGCCTGGACAGTGGTGGTTTTCTGTTGCTGTTATTGCTGGTGCTATTAAAACATTTTTCAGAAGATTCAGGAAAATGCTTTTAAACATAGCATTTGTATGCAAATACGTGATTGAATATAGCACTCAGGCCTTCTCTATAAGCATAATCAGAGCTGAATTTCATCCTGCTTTAGGCCAGAGGGAATCAAATCAAAGGTCTGTCATACGTCCGTTTTTATTTTAAGTTCTGCTCTCAGATTAGGCCTCTCAGCCATGAGCTTTTATGTGTATGTGCATCTAGAACCTGAAACTAGTTGTACAATGTACAATATTTAAAAGAAAAATGTGACCCTCAAAGAAGAGAATCCAGAATGCAGTGTGTATTCCTGAAAAACTTAAGAACAGATACTTGAATTATGAAAATAAGGAAGGAGTCCTAAGCTGGTCATAGTACCTTAGTTCTGCAGTATTTCAATAGCAAACACTGGAAGTGCCAAAGGTCTGGGATTGTGAGTTCCTGAGAAAGGGCAGCGGAACAAGTTAACCCCACTGTCAGGAGTGCTGCTAGCCTGCCCTAGTTGCCAGGAGTGGCTTGGATTTCTTTCATTGGAGATCAGCTCATTCTTAAAGGGTCATAACTAATTGCAAGCCATGATTTTAGAAACAAAAATCTTTAAGATAAAGCTACTTTAGTAATTGTTATGCCAATGTTGTGGTTTAGCCCTGGTGGGCAGCTCAGCCCCACACAGCCGCTCGCTCACTCTCCCCAGGTGGGATGGGGGAGGGAATCAGAAAGGTAAAAGTGCCAGAACTCATGGGTTGAGATAAAGACAGTTTACCAGGTAAAGCAAAAGCCACATACACAAGCAGGGCAAAACCAGGAATTCATTCGCTGCTTCCCATGGGCAGGCAGGTGTTCAGCCACTGCCAGGACAGCAGGGCTCATCACGGGTAACGGTTTCTTGGGAAGACAAACGCCATCACTCCCAATGTCCCCCCTTCCTCCTTCTTTCCCCCAGCTTTTATTGCTGAGCATGACGCCGTGTGGTACCGGACATCCCTTTGGTCACTGGGGTCACCTGTCCTGGCTGTGTCCCCTCCCAGCTCCTTGTGCACCCCCAGCCTCCTCGCTGGCAGGGCAGCACCAGAAGCTGGGAAGTCCTTGGCTCTGTGTGAGTGCTGCTCTGCAACAGCTAAAACACCGGTGTGTTAGCACCACTATTTTTATCAAAAATCCAAAACACAGCATTGTGTGAGTCTCTGCAAAGAAAATTAACTCTATCCCAGCCAAAACCATGACAGCCATTTTGTTGCACCCTTTTTTCATTTTATTAGTTACTTATCTTTGTCCGTGGTAATTTTATAAAATGCAAAGTTGTTCCCTTCCAATGTGGAGCTGTCTCCTGGAGCTCTCAGCAGCATGATTTGATTACCCCAACATCAGCCTTCTAATGTCTTCGGCTTCCAAGGATGGCTTTTGCTTTCATATCAAATGGAGTTGCTGCATAGTTAAGAAGTTAACTTGAAAACAGTGATGAGTTAAGCTCTGTTTCTGAATCTGTCTGTCTTTTCTGTAATTCTTAGGCTAGTTATTTTAAACTTTCTACCTGCTTCTCTTTAAACAGTGGATCATATTTAGCTCACATAGATACTGGGATGCTGACTCAATCATTTATATAAGCCTTCTATCCAAGGATCTCAGTGACCTACTAATATGTTTTATCTGCTGTGCCTTGCAGTTGCTGTTGTAAAGAAAAATAGTAATGCCTTGTGTTCTGTATGGCCAGGTGATTCAGCTTCATGGGGAAGGCTATTTCCTTTTCAAAGATTTTCCGTAAGTTCAAAAGCAGATTTGTTTATTTTTCTACTCAAGACATACTGTGTGATGAAAACAAGCTGCTGTGCCATAGTGCTTTGGATCTTCCATGCTTCCAACTCAAAGTCCTTTGACCTGAGTAACTAAAAATAACTTAAAACAGAATAGCTAAAGGCCTCAGGACTCATAACTAAGCAAAAAGGTGATAGAAGATGATCCATGTATTAGAGACAAGGACTGCAGGAGAAATACTGTTCTCATCTTACAGCAGAAGAACTAGAGCTGATGGTCTGAAGGCTTCTGCGGTTCCATGGGGAGCCGAGCCTGAATTCAAGTTCAACGAGTAAAATGGTAGGACCCTTCCTACTCTTACAGCTGCCTATGTATACTGAAAGCGTTGCCTTAGATGCATTGTAAAAATGTCTGTAGTCAGAACATATGTTGATATTTATATTCATTTAAAAAAAAAGAACTAAAAAGAAGAACTGAGAAGGCCTGGGGTTTGAGGGGCCTTCTGATGACCAAGCCCTGGAGTCTGTGGAGTGCCAACTTTTAGATGAGCTTGCAAGGGACTACAAGAGAAAGAAGAACTTTGTTCTGGAAGTCGCATGCCTACGAGGGAGCTGCTGACTTTTCAGCTCAGCTCCGATGTACAGTATAGTCATTTATACTGCTCCAGAAAGTGTCCCCAGAGGAACGAAAACTTTTTTTTTTCTTTTTTTCCCCCCCACCCTGGCACACGGTCACTTTTCCATGCCTGCAGCTATGAGCAATGTTTGTATCTGGGCCTGTAATTTGGTGTGGTTTGGGACTTCCAAGCTCTACAGGAACCCTACAGTTTTTGGCAGCGGCAGGGTTGCCAAGCGGTTGAATCTTTTGATCTCAGTTCAGACTGCAAATGAAAATTTCATCTAACAGCTGAATACCTGCGTTCCTCAGAACAATCAGACTCTTGGTTGCCTCTTCGTCCCTTCCAAACACGAGCACAGCTGAGTAACTCCACAATGGATGACTGTGCTTCCAGTAGTGTCCGGAGGACTATAAATAGGCTTAAATAAATGCTTGTAAGGATCCAGCATATTGTCTGAAGGATCTAAAATTAGATTCCTCTAATGTTTGTGCATCAGTCTTCCTTTGCTGCAGTAAAATGAGTTTCTTTCCAAAGTATTTAAGCTTGAGTTATGGTTCCTTAATAATGGGGGAGGGTGGGGAGACTGTTTGAGGGGAACTCCTGAAGTGATCGTTTTAGTTTTCTTAAAAGAACATTAATGGCTTGAACGAAATCAGCTCCAGCCAATACTGAGGAAAAAAAGGCGGCTACAAGTTCCTGGAAAGTATGGGCATACGTCCTTACAGTTTGTTTCCAAAATATCAACTTTGTGCTCTATTTCTTGTTTCAAGGACATTTGCACCTTGAATACAACAAATGTTTCGAAAAAGGTTTACAGAAGGTGGGGTGGAAAAATCCCAGAATGCATGTTTGCTTTTTTGTCTGCGATTAAATGACATTGTATGTCCTATGTTCAAGGTATTTTCTTTCTTGGTCTCTAACCATTCTTTGCAACAAATACAACAGTAGCTATGTATTTTAGATAAATTTGAATGTTTCCTGATATCAGCTGGAAATATCTGAGTTAGCTGTTACTCCTGTGAATAACCATATTATTCATTCGATACAATGAAATAATGCTCTCTTGTTCAAATAAATTACTATTGAGTTAAAAGAGAATGTAAATATTAGTAGTTCCATAGTCTTCTATTCCCATCTTCATACTGCAATGTTTCCAGGGGGATTTATTATACAACAATATTTCATATAAAAATGCTAGTATACTTGGTGCTTTATATAAATTTTTTTGTTAGCAATGGAAGGATAGAAAATAATTCATTTTTTCTGTTGATGAAATTGCAGCTTGACTGAAAAGTAGTACTGCTTATTTTATTTTTGGTTTCCTCTCCTCTGAGGGACATTTTTATGCAAGTTTATTGTGCACATATGCATAAACAAGGGTCCACTGCATTGAAACAAAAGAGGCATCCCCTGTTTTGCTATCAAGCTGGAAACCAGGACAGGGAAGTGGGGTTCAAGCCATTAGAATGCCTTGGCATGGCTCTGGTAAACCACACTAATAACACATCTCATCTCTACTTACACTTTGTAAGGATTGTCATTATGTTGTATGTTGGATTTATAATGGTCATTCAAGCGCGCTAAAAAATAAAATGTCGAGGTCTATCCAGCAACTGAAGTCTTGAAATGACCACAGAAAAAGTCTTGAATAGAATTGTGCACAACCTCGGAAAAGAGGTTTAAGGGTGTGTGTTTAATCTTGTGAAGGAATCCAGTAGTTTCACATCTTTAATTTCCAAGTGAGTCTGTCAGTTTAACTCTTTGTTACCTAGGGCACAGCAGTTCAGTTGGTGTATATGACGAGCTTGCTTCTTTTGTATGGAACTGTAAACTTATGAATATCAGTTCCCTGGTAAGAATTCTTTTCTGGCTGTGTCAGCCGTTTGAGGGAGATGGATTTTTGTAGCCTTTTAACACAAAGATAATAGGTGAAATTGGATATCCAATATGACCTTTGTGCATGGTGTATTATTTTACTCGTATTTTGCATGTGTGCACATGTATGCGACTGTGCATTGAGATGTAAATTTAGGTGAAGAATTCGGTTTTTAATGAATTTTCATGAAAAGATTTCAAGTACCCCTAAGTAAGCAATAGTTAGTTTTAACCACAAGAGGGAGTGATGTTTAGCATCACTGAGAACATGGCTTTAACTAGAAGGTGTTAGCATTTACTTGTGAGGTTAAAAGTCTTCATTTTCATCTTATCACTATTCTGGCTTCGTTCTTCTATGTCTCTTGGCAAAGTGCCTGAAAAAGAGAATGTTAGGTAAAAAGCATAAAATGTAACGTAGTTGATGACAAATCCTCCAACTATGTCGACTTTCACCTGAAAATTGCAAAGTGTTCTTGAACAGGATGTGTCCATTGTACTTTGGTTAATCTGTGCCTAATCTGCAGCCTGGATGACATACCACTTCTGTCAGGGGATTCCTGCAGCGGAGTTGGAAACTGTAGCCACATCTCCCTGTTCTCCAGTGCTATGCTTTTCTTCCCAGTTCTCTTCTGCTGTCTTGGAGGCAGAAATTGGAAATACAATTTTATTTCATAATTTACTCAGTAGCAAATGATTTCAGAAAGGAAAATGATTGTCTTTTGCTGCTCCAGGCTGTTGGTGCATTTTTTTCCACGTTCTTTTTTACCTCCAAAATATTCGAGTTAATCTACTAAAAAGTTTAAGTCCTGTACACTGGCCATCTTACTAGGTGATTCCTGGGCTGGGATACAAGAACATGCAGAGAGGTGCTGAAAGGGCTAATAAGGGGGTTTGTTTACCTCCACCAGCTACAGAATAATGAACCTGCATCCAGTTGTGCAACAACAGTTACAAAATAATGCAAAATGGGAGCAGCAGCTGGAAAGCTGCTGTGGGAACATGATGGAGGTGTAAGGCTTGAAAAAGAATAAGCGAGAGCAATGTGGAAAGGAGGGGTAAGGAGCAGGGAGATTTGGCAGCAGGTCAGGGAATGGCGAAGGGATGGGAAAGAGAAGTCTTTTGCTGTTCAGCTCAAGGTCCCATGGTGAGAACTTGGCTGGGAGGTCTCATGTCCCCATCAGCCTCGCTGTTGCAGGGAGGAGAAGAGGTGTGAGGGCTGGTGAGCCTAAGCCTGGGAAGTGGCCTCAAGCTGGTCCCAAAATCCTCGTATCTCAAAGGCATGACCAAATGGCTGCTCTGTGTATCCACATGACGGATACAGATTTGGGTTAGGTGACTACTCGCTAGCTGCTTAATAAAAAAATCTAGGGGATCTGGCAGCAGATAGGGATATGGTTTAACAGAAACCTCTTTATTGTCACTGTGTACTCATCCTAGTTCCACCTAAACGGTTCATGTGTGCTTTCTTGACTTATCAAGCGAATATGGTTTAAGTGAAGTTTAAAGTGTTACAAATGAAAGACTATGGCACTCTTGCATCTCATTTTTCTTTATAGGCTATTCTGCTTTCATGCACAGGCTATCAGGTTTTTTTGTTTTGTTTTGTTTTTTTTTGTCTTTGTTTCTGTTTTTTTAGTTGGTTGGCTTTTGTTTGTTTGTTTTTTGGATAGATCTTCCTGTTGCAACCTGGTCTGTAATACATAAATACTGCTCGCTTAATATCATCCTTGTCAATGTTCATGGGTTCTCTTCTGTGGCAGAAATGAGAATGACTTGTGTGCAGCACTATAGCTGCAGCAGCCCCTGCTAGCATGACACTGCCTGGGGACACGCAGTAGTGTCCTGTTCCTTGGGAGGCATTAGGTCTTTTTTGAGGGGTAGAGAGAGGTTCCACAGGCAGCTTGGTCTCAGGCTTTTTGTGTTGTGGGTTCTTACGGGTATGCCTAATAGTGCTCCATGCTCTTCCTAAGATTTCAGATCTTGCATAGGCATAAATAAAGACAGAACTTGAGCCACAGATTATTTCTTCTTTACGGGGGAAGTTTTTTTTTGTTTGTTTGTGGTTTTGTTTTGGTTTTGTTTTGGTTTTGTCTAAAGAAACCATGAGGGTTTGTCTGAAAACTGAGTTTTAAACTATAACAACATATCTGAATTTGTTGTTTGTTAATTTGTGATGTCAAGGCTGCTGCTTTCCTGCTATAAGATAAACACAATGAGTGAATTTTATACTTTAGCCATGTCTGGAATATGAAATGATGAGGAAAAAATGCACCTTTGGCAATATTCTTGGGGTAAGTAAAGCTGTAGATGGTAGATTAGGCTAGAGGATTCAGTGGAAGTTTAAGTATTTGCGCATGATAGAATTGGCAGCTCTAGAGGGTTTTATTACAGGGTTTGATCTCGGCTATAATAAGAGCATGAGCCTGGAAACATAAAATGGACTTTTCCCATGAATAAAGCTCCATGTGCATATTTGACAGCCAACATGACCAAAAGTTTGGAACTTACCAATGGGTGTATCCCAAAGAAGTCTTTTTTTTGTAATACAACCAGAAATATGCTTTAAATCGAAAGGAGTGTTCAGTTTTGATCTGTTTTTCTTTACATAGATATGGTAGAGAAACTTGGCATTAGTTTAAAAAAAAATCTTTGTACAAAAGTTATTTTCTTATATCTGTTACTAGCTGTTTTGCTGATTAATTATTTTTCCTGCATTATTTCTCATGGAAGCTTGGCTGCATAACAGACGTGAGGTTAGTTCTCTGTTGTTGTTCTCTCTGTTTTAATCCATTTGTAAGAAACTAAACTGTGGTGGTAAGTTGTCCCATTGATTTTTCTGAAAACACAGATTCCCTCCATCATTGTTAGAGGCATCATATTGTGGCTTTCATTCTCATAAAAAAGGCAGTGGTAACAAGAAAAGGAGAACAGAAGCAGCTCTCCTAATTGACTGTTATAGTTTATCGTATGAATGTGCTGGTTTCTAAAAAGTTAGAGGCAGGCTAGACCTTAATGTTTGTGTTTTTCTCTGTAAAATACTAGCCTTGATTCACAAATACGCCACTAGAGATTTCATAACAGCGTTATTTGGAGAACACGGAAAGGTGGAATGCTGTTTTAGAAATGTTGAGGCAATTTAGTAAATGTTATAGAACTGAGGACTCTTTCTCATAAAGTAGTCAGGAAACAAACAGAGCAAGAGGAAATCGATGCTGAGGTACAGCTGCTGATGACCAGAAGTTTGAATTTGGTTAGGAAAATAAAACATTGCAAGTGCAACGTTTTGACCCCACTGGAAAACACACAAACAAACAAAAAACAGTGAATGACAGGCAGGAGAGAGCTTAAGTTAGTACACAAAGGAAATTCTGGTTTACTTTTGGAGATGCTAAAGAAAAGTTAGCACAATCAGAGCAGTGGTGGTGGGGATCTTTCAAGTTAAGTTTGCCAGTCCCGTGGCTGTAAGTGCTTCTGTTGTGCTCGGACATCCTCTTTTCTCTTATTTTTGTGAGACGACATAACAAATGAATAAAATGCTTGTTTCATAATATTGCTCATGATACTAAAATGCTGCTGTGAAGTGCAACACCTTATTCCTGTTTGTATTGAAAGATTTTCAGCAGCGTGTGGTTGGTTGTTCCTAATGAGACATCACACGCATAATGATAATAACAAACCAATGTTCACAGAAAAGCTTAGAAAAACAAATTCTTTGTATTTACAATAGCACTTCTAATTCCAGTAGAGTGTGGGGAGCTTTAGTCTCAGAAGGGTTATTCCACTGCTGACTGAATCACAGCCACTTCTG
>VXAL01002301.1:501844-514294 GCA_013399475.1 Chauna torquata | reverse complement strand
GCTTGAAAGAGCAGTATCAGTTTGACAACTCAGAGCTCTCTTGCACAAGAGCTTCGAGCAGGAAGAGGAGCCAGTAGTCATCTTGGAGGAAACTGAGCGTAGTTACCAAAACTGGAACCTGGCCAGGGATACAGCCTGGGCTATCTTTCTGAGACGTGTGTGCCAATAACTCCCTTTCTTCCCCTCCCCCCCCCCCCCCCCCCCNCCCCCCCCCCCCCCCATCCAAAAGTCATCTAGTACCTCATTTTTTGGTCTCATTCTGTAAATTTTGACTGTTTTTAAAAACACTTCTCTAGAAAACAGTTTTAAAATACCATTGATCTAAAAATAGAGCTTATAATACAAAAATGGGGATTTTTTCTTTTTTTTCCCAGCCACCAGATACCTCTGGACACACTCACTTTAGATGTGTTGTTCAAGCCTCAATTGGATGTTTTGCCCACATCATTATATATCTGCTTTAATACTGTGATTATCCTAACTGATCTCCAATTGCTGTTCAAAAGCACACCAGAGTTGCCCTCAGCTCTATTCCTAGACAAGCAAAAGCTTTCAGACATTGTATGAATGTTTGATAGTTTTGCCCATTTTATCCTTGTTCCAAACTTCCACGTTCTCAAGTATATAATCTTACTTTGTGTGTTGACAACACAAAAGCAACAAATAATTGCTGTTAAGCCTCATAATGTCCCCATTGGCTTGGAGACTGAACCTCTTCCACACATGAAGAACCTGTAGTACCTCAAAATGCAACTTTCTCAGAATATATCTGGGAATTTAACAAAGACCTATGTTTCGTCACTACATCAGACTTCCTTCTTGCCCTTCTCTTCCCTTCAATCTTTATTTCCTTCCTTGCTGGGTCTCAATTTGGGTCCCCACGTAAGATCTTAGATTTGATGGGATTTATTACCTAGGATTCCATAGGGAATCAGCATAGATATACTGCTTCAGATAATATTTTTTCTGAAGTTTTTCAGTTGTCTGAGGTTTCCCAGATCTTCTAGTGTTCTAAATGATGAAGAGTTGACTCTATACAGACTAAAAATCTATGCAAACTTCCTCCTTAGCATCTCAAAGCTCTTAGCGAGAAGCTGAAACATTTCTCCAAATTCCTATACTTGTTCTTATATTGCTGTATTCTTTTTGAGAATCAGATCCAGCTTTTTTAAATCTCCACCTCTTTGCTGCATCCTTCATTTCTGCAGAGACACCCTGGTTAGGTAACTTTCCACTTATAGCAAAACAACCCAGATTCCTGTGCAGTGCATCAGCCTCACTCAAGAGGTGATGTCAATAAAATAGTGTTACAATGGTAAAATATTACTCTCCATCTCTCTTTCATTTTAGAGTCCTTTTAATTTGTGTTGATCAGCTTACTTTCCAGATTGTTAAGAACATCCATAAAAGTGGACTGATATGACCTTTTGAACTGTATTAAGCTGAAAAAAAAAAGATGGTCCATTTTTGTCACAGTAAGGAAATTTCACGCCAAGGAGTGTTTTCACTTTCGGTAGAGAGGCAGATGAGGGCTTTGTACCTCTTCAGGGTCCAGCTGTCAGCGAGGTGATGGAAAGACACTTGTCCTCTGCACTGCAACTGACTCAAAGAATGACCTATGGATAAAAATTATTTAACTACAGGTGCATACACCTGACGAAGCTGTAGTTGGTAACTGTGATGCCTATTGCTCCCAGCTGCAATCGGGTGTTCTCTGATGCTGTACAATGACATGTTAAGTCTTAAAGATACAGAAAATGGGGCTCACAGGCCGCAGATTTCTGAAACTTGCTGACAACTTTTGAATGCCTCCATTTTTGTCACTCTTCTTGATACCAGCTGCTTTTGAGATGCCTGTCTGTTGCACTGAATGCCAGGCCAGTTTCTTTATTGTTTCTTCTAGGGCTTCAACTTGGATTCACAGAAAAATACACTCAAAATCAGTAATGATTCTTGAAATGTCTGAATCTTAATAAAGCATTTGGAGCTCATTAGCTGAAAAGCACTAGAAGCAACTGTGAAAGTATTAGGAAACAGTATTGTGTAAAATACAAAGCATTGGGCTAGGATAGAGACTCTAGCTGTGCCATTGACTTGGTATATGCTCTCAGCCACCTTTCTTTTTGTTGCCTACTGTACAAAAGAGAGATTTTTCGTTCCTTCAAGGTATAAGAAATTGTATTTTATTTCATATTTAAGAGCAGTAACAGGGTCACCCAAAGGACTTCAGAAACCCTGGACCACTACATACTTGACTGCAGTCTGGGGGCATCTGTGACCCCAGATGGTTAAAAGGCCATCCACAGCGAGTGGATCAGGTTGCATTCATCATGCCAAAGACCAAGGTTCACACTGTTTGGAGAATCCACTGTCAGATTTGTTGCACATGGACAGATATGTTTAGTAGTGTAATTCACTTACATGTACCCAGCCCCTTCCCTACAAAAACAACCTGTTGTTAATATGGGAAACCTCTGTCCTGTGTTTTTCATGTGTCATAGCTTTTTTTGGTCATGTACTGTGAAATCATGTACCGTTTGCTATGTCTGGCAGGCCTATGGTGGATGATGGAGCTCTTCGAATTGGTGCCTGGGCTCTAGATTCCACCAAGCCTTCTCCTTAAGATGGCACTGCTTAGCTAAGAAGCGTACATAGACATGTTACGGCTAATATTCACAAGACTTTTCCGTGGCCCTTACCTCAGTTAGGCTGCTAACTGAGAAGAGCCATAGCTCTTTGACAGTCTTTGCTGCTATTCAAAAGCTTTCTGTTTTGCACAGGCTTTCGTGCTACGTGCTGTTTCATTTTTCTTTCATTTGTGATGGGGCTGTTTTTGTATATTTATATATTATACATTTTATGTACACACACACGTCTATATATACATATATATGCACCCACTGCTTTCTGGATACTTTTTGGATACATCCCAGTTGGAGCTATGATATAATATTTGGGTTTGGTTTGTTTGGTTTCTTTATGATGCTTTTGCATCATATATGAATAACACTGTTTAAAATGCATTGCAGCTATGGATCAGGAAAGACTTTGTTCAGAATGACGCTGAGAATTTCTCTGAAATGTCTCTGATGACTTTTTTTGTGAAGCCATTATGTTTTGTTTCTTTTTGAAAAATGCTCATTGGAACAAAAGCATCATTTTTCTATCAATGATTGTTTACATTAGGGTTTTGAATACTGCAGATTTACAATCTTTCTCCTAGTAGAAATTTTCTATATAAACAACAAGAGTCTTTATGTATGTTTAGGTATAAATTTAGGTAAAACACATTTTAATAATTTTTTCTTTTAACAAAATATCTTTGTATTTCTTGAGATAAGGGGCTACTTTTGCCAAGGGACTGTTTTTTGCCACTTGTAAAAATCATTACCCCATTGGTTTTAGTCAAGATGGCCAAGTGCAACATGCAGAATTGCTGTTCTGTGGAAATGTATTTATTTTTCCAAGAGGTGATTGTGGCTCCCAAAATAGCTGCAGTATGACTGTGTAGGAAATTTTAGATTTGCCAGTCTTGGCACTATCCTTTAAAAAACTTGTTTCCTCCTGCATATTACTTCAATAGTATCTTTGAAAATAATATATCTGAAGCAGTCACAAGCGCAGTTGGAGCCATTCTTGTTTCATGGTGAACATCCAGTTTTCAGTGAAATAAGCTGTTCTGCAAACTTTCACTTGCATTTGTTATCACTTCCCTGGATTAGTCAGTGGATATTATAAGAGCAAGTAAGAAATGAGGTGTTTATTTTCTCCAATACTTGGCCAAGGGAAGGACAACAGGAAATAAAAGCATAACATGTATTTTTACTTCTCTTTTAATACTAATATTATTCATATAGTGGGTAGTGCAAATTGTGACTTTGTTGCTTTTATACTGATACTTCCATTGAAAGTTTTCAGCCAAAAAGACAGGTGTAGAGTGTTGGTAGAAGTTTTGTCTGAAAATGAGGGGAAAATCTCAAAGCACTTGTCGGTAACTTGGAGAAAAAAATATGTTGCAGGCACATTGCATCACAAATGAAGCATCAGAAATGCAGAGAAGGCAGAAGGAAAGCTAATACAAACAGACTGAAGTACAGAAGGGCGTACCTGAGGCGTGCCAGCAATTAGTGCTGCCCCTCCTCACAGTTCTGATTAAGGTTGTGCTCATGCATGCGAATCCTGACTAATTCACATTTTTTATTAAAGTCGTTGTACAGTTTGTTTGTTTCCTATGGAGTGCTCTCGTTAAACATTTCCCTCTGTGGGTCTCTTGTGTCGGCTGTCTCCTGGTAAGATGCTCATCTTCCAGAAGTTACCCGCCTCCTTCACGCCTCATGGGACAGAAGCCAAGGTGCCCTCTGAAGATGATGTATCCCTTGTCCCGTCAGGGGACGAAAAGGGATGATGAAAAATAGATTAAAAGAAGCAGTGGCTGTCTTCAGGAAGGGCAGTCAGTGGCCTCAGACCAGCTGAGAACAATGGGACGTGACAAGCGTTCGGAGAGGGGACATTCCTCAGTGGGGTCCCATCGAGAGCCCTATTTATCAGGGCTTCGCCAAGGGCAAGCGTTTTGGGTTGGAGAGCAAAGGGCTGATGGGCAGGAGTCGTCGTCTGCACTGTCATCTTCAGGTGCAGCCTGCTTGAGAGGTTTCGGTGCTTTTCTGCTTTGTAAGGAATATCTGAGCTGCTCCGATACAATCACTTGGGACAGGGCGAAGGTGATGCCGTGTGATGTCTTCTGCAAGGTCTCATCTCAGAAATGAATTTTATCTCATGGTCTGCTTAACCTACTGTTCTTCTCAGAAATAAAGTAATCGGCATAACGTTACTGTCAGAAAATGACTCCTGGTCCTGAAGGACCTCTTCCTTCGTTTCAGGAAGATTTGTAATTGAGATACCACAAAAGTTAAGCTGTTGCTTTATGGATGAATTGGTGTTTACATTTATTTGCGGCCTGCCTTTGTAACAGCACTTTAACATAGATAGCAGAGTCTTTAAGCGTACATAAAACCAAATGCTTTCTACCTTTCTTTCTTTCTAGTTTTAATGCTGTACTGTCCAATATAGTGAGTGAGTTATGGTAATTAGTAATAGAAAAACCCTTTAAAAGAATCCTGAAGGCCTGACTTATTTTTATATCAATAAAGCTTCTGTAATTTCCTGGCCGTCTTGTAGCTTCAGAGAAAATTCAGAGTACTAGCAGAGTAAGTGTAGTGTGGGAGGGGTTCAGCTGAAGCATAAATTAACTGTATTTCATTTCCCCTTAATAAAGAATTTCAGTTTTTCCACAGCTAACTGTATAATCAATTTGCTCCCCTGCTGGCTTGCTAACTTGCTGTTGGCTTTGCTTCAATAATATCAAGCCTGTAATGAGGGAAATGGGAGGCTCTAATCACACTGAGGAGAAATAAGCTACTGTGATATAACGTGGAGTTTAGCTGTGCAGAATTTTGCTGCCTCTTTTATCACTGAAGAGCTCAAATATGTTTCCCCCTATGCTCCCTTTACTTTGCAGACGAAAAAGCAGTGTACTCCTCCAGACTCATTAATCATATTTCACTGATTGGATGACACTAAATACTTAAATCCTATTCCGTTTTCTGCAGCCTTGAGCTTGCTCATTCTTCTCCGTAAAGTTTTATCTTTAAACAGTACTTCGTAGCTGGGGTGCACTGCAGCTACGCTTTTCCGCATTAGTAAAAGTGACATAATTTTATTTCTTTCTGCTGTAAAATCCTTACTCGAAATATACTTTAATTGTAACATTATTTTACCACAAGTCTGGGAGAGATTATAGAGAAAAAAAATACGGTATGATAGCTGCTGAGTTTGTTTTTCCTGCCTTCACCATGCCTAGAAATTATACCCTATGTTATGGGTTTGTTCAGTTACTCACTTGCAATTCCACATTTTTTTCCAACACTTTGGATATACAAGACAGAAGTTAAACATACAAGATAAACAAAGATTATCTTTAGTCACAGTATCGCCAGACAAAAGGCTCTTCTGAGCTCACAGTCCCCACCCCTACATTTCTATTTCTGCTCTTCATTCTAAATGCTCTATTTCCAGTTGCAGATAATATGCCTGGCAGAACTGTGCAAAAAGAAAAGTCTTTGTGTCTAATTAAATGTACGAGTTTTTTTGTTGTTTTTTGACTTCAGCGTTTGTGGGGGAAGGACTTGCTTGGGATATTTTTTTATTATTATCATTATTTATTTATTTACTTGCTGCCAGTGAAGGGGGGGGGAAATAGCTGGGGGGAGGAGATGGGGTTAAAGTTCAATTTTAGTTTTCTGCGTCATTTGGTCTCATTTTGAATTGTGGCCATGTGAGCAGGCAGCATTCAGTGCAATGAGAGGCAGAGTGGGGGAGGCTGAGCAAATGTTTAAAAACCTTAGAAGAGAAATAAAGATCATGAATTAAAATCAGATTTTATTTAGTTTTCTGCTTTATTTTTTTTCTGATTATGAATATACAATTGTAGTTCATAAACAACTTCTTGTTGCTTCCAGTGATGTTTTGGAATCTCCTGCATTCGGAGTCTTGATGAAAAAAGCCTTTTTTATTACACACCAGAAAAAAAAAGAAGTCAATATTGTTGCAGAGATATCTATTTTCTATGTCTTCGGAGTGCATGATAAAGTTGTCATTCCTAAATATGTGCCCTAAACATATTCCTAAATATGTTTGTGATAAAAGTTTTAAGAATAAAGTGATGTAAATGTACACAATTAGTGAAACAAATTGATTTATAAATGCAATGGAGCTTGCCGCTGGTTCTATTGATGCAGTGTATATAACGGTGCACAAAACGGTCATTTTTTTGAAAGGAAAGGGATCAGAACCTATAGAACCCACCCATCACTTTTTGTTTGTTTGTTGTGATTTCGAACAACTGTCATACTTTGTGTACAGGCATGTGGGTATTTGAACATATGGGTGCATATGCATACATCAGAAAGCAGAAAGTATGTGGAATGGTTCGCTGCCTTCGTACTGCTTCGGAGTCAGAAGAGCATGCCATTGCTCATGGTGCCGAAGCTCTAGTTATTCTACTGCTGTATTTGGGGCATAACCATTAGATACATCCCAAAAATACAGCACAGAAGAAATGCTGCCGGCTGCAGCCTGGCAGGGGGGCAGTCCTGGAGGTGCTTTCAGCACTGAGCAGCAGCTGAAGGTGCAGTGCAGGAATGAGCCAAGTAAATGTGCTTATTCTGAGTATCATGGGCAACAGCCAGAGGAAGACGCTATAGGGAGTGATGCTGGATACGTGATGCTGAAACTTCTCCGATACTGCTTTGTGTGCTAGCTGGATTGAGCACACTCAGTCACAGCTTTACTTTGTTAAGTAGTTGGAGCCCAAGATTTACAGGACATGCAAGGCTTTCTGTCTTGGATCAACAGACAGAGTCGCATTGCTTTTTGATTAATTCTGATGATTCACAGTTTTCAAATCTGAGAGCATAAAATTAAGAATGAGAAGCATGTTGTTTTGTTTTTAGCGCTTCAGAAAGCAAAAAAAAAATTAGTTGCTTATGAAGTTTCATGTTTCTCTCTCTGCATAAAGCAGACTGGTTTGTTTTACATCATGATTATAAAGTTTCAGAGAATAACATCAGCAGCGATTACTTCTGAGGAAAAACTGCACACAGACACTACTGAGGCTTTACCAGTTGTTGTTCTAATATCTATTACAAACCAGGCCAGAAATTGTTGGTGATCAACGAAGTTGTCAGTAGCATCCATTACCTCGAGCACTGGTTGAAAGAGAAGAGCTGGAAAGCCTTGAAATAGAGATAGGAACAGTGCAATTTAAAGGAAGCTTTTGTGGGGTGAGGAAGTACCAAAGCCTACTGGCAGCAGTGTTCTGTGTTAAACAGTGGAACTTTGTGGCTTTCTGCTTCAGATGATTTAACCTGATTTGAGTGTCAACTTTTGGACTGACACATTTTTTAAAATGTTGGTCAGAATTCTCATGAAATATGCAGATAATGAGCCCCTCAGTCCTCATGATTAATACAGTTCATGAAAAAATATGAGAATTTTTGAGATCATGTACTTCTAAAAGGAAGCTGCCTGTCTTCTCCTTTCAGACTTTGGCACTGTGACTGATGAAGGCATCATGTGGCAGGGGGCTTTCGCAAAATGAAGCCCTTCTCACTGGGACCAGCACAGAGAACCATAACTCTTTTCTAATTTACTACCATTATTCTACAAGAGGCTTTGAACAATTTCTAGCCAGAATGAATTGACTCAATCAAGAAATGTCCCTGTTGCCAACCCCCTTCTCCTTTTTCCAGCATCGTGTTTTGTTTAATGTTTCCAAACTTTCACTCTCATAACATTTTTGAAGGGGAAATTCAAAATTTCTTGACAGTTTAATGCTTTCCTTGCAACCTTTAAGACCTTCTCTCTTTTTCTACCCTTCATTCCAGTTCATTCCAATCTATGCCAGTGTGCTGCTGTCTTCTGGGAGTGAGAACTGAACCAGATTTAGCTAGGGAAAGTGGCTTTTGCTGCTCTATTAGAAGAGAAACTCCACAGCAGCAGCCTGAATTTCACATACTTTTATGTGATACTACATCAGGTTGTGAAGTCTTCTTCAAATTGCTACCTACCGTCACCCACAGGGCTGCCCTGGTATGCCTGCTTTCACCAGCTTTTAGCCTCCCCTTAATGGACTTTGCCTGTGTTCTCCCTGCAATGATTTTCGAAGATTAATACTATATTTTCTTAAAGTGTTTTGATCTTTTTTTTTTTGTATCACCTCTGTTCTTAGCAGTACCGTCAGCACCTCCTGTTTTAGTATTACCTGACGTGATTAGCATGCTGTTTACAACACGCTCTGCAGTTTTATTAATGAAGATGCTAAAAGAGATTAAACCAATTTCATAAACCTCCTTAAGCTTAGAGAGAGCTAAATAAACTCAAATAATCGCTGCTTACCTTTCTGATTTTAAAAGATGGCTTTAGATGACTTTCAAGCCCTGTAAACCACCTTGAAGTCACTCCTTAAGGAAGATAAAGAAGACACGCTACCAACCTGCACACAAATCTGCTATTGCAGGGAGACAGCCTGGTTGGGAACTACAGGCGTTCCTTACATTTTTAGAGCATTTTAAATGAGATTGTTTCATCAATTTTTTTTAAGTAATTGATATTTCCTTCAGGTGCAGTAGGCTCCTCACTGCATCTTATTCAGAACAATCATTTTCTCTTCTAATCTGATACCTTGCAATGAAAAATCATGCACCTAAGCATTTCTCAATTGAGGTTACTCATGACAAGTATCACAAGGGTACTCTAAGGGGTAAATGTTGTCCAGAATACACTTCAGTTCTCCCTGACTTTTAGTTTAGAAAATAGGCACCCACAGGACTACAGGGCCAGACCAAAGGCTGTAAAATCTGCTTGATGCAAGGACGATGGAGAAGGAAGATTATAACTAGACCCAAATGTAGGGCCTTATATATGTGTTTGGTTGTGGGGTTTTTTTTTCGTTTTTTGTTGGTCTGATTTTAACTTTCGCCTGTATATATTTAAACACCTTTGAGCACTTGTAACTTTCTTTTTTTTCTGGAAAATACCCTGGAAATGCATTAGTTTTTTTTGTTTTTGTTTTTGGTGTTTGTTTTTTGTTGTTGTTGTTGTTTTGTTTTTTATTGTATCACCATGCTTGAAGTATTTTCTTCCTGTGGCTTTCCTGTACACTCAGGTACATTCAAAGCTTCTCAAAGAATTACCTACACTTTTCTGGCTGAAAAATGAAGAGCTTTGTAATGACAGTAATAAAAGTATAACGCTTAGCAGTTTCTAGCTTTATAGCGTTCTAGAGAGCACCACTACGCCCTGTGCTATTAGTATGAATAGCACCATGTTATCACAGTAATGTGGCAAGAGAGAACTTCCTCAGTGTCACACAGAGATATGGTTAGATTGTTGGATTTAGAGCTATGGGGCATTTCTGGCTTTTAGTTTGGTACTTCCCCAAAACAGTTAATATGTCTGACACTGTTTGGCTTGTTAGTGGTATTCTGCCAATTCATGCACTGGGGAGGTTGTTTCTCCTTTTCATAAATAAGTTGGATTTTTTTCTTCAGAACTTTATCAGATAAGAAGCTGTATTTTAGTTCTTATTTTGAGGATGTGTGACCTATCTGTTAATACTCATTTTTGGACATTGCACTCTGTTCTGTATTTGCTCAAAATTTTCACTGGAGTCAGCCAGACTATGCATCAGACTTTGTGAGGTTATCTATTTCCTGAAGGTACTTTCAGGCCACAGTTTTAACAACTTGCCAGTTATTCTACGTGCCCCAGTTTTTGTGGAAACATTGAAGGGGACCTGATTTTCAGAAAGCATTGAGGACAGGAGAACAGACTACATTAAAGTTTCAAGTATCCTGAAATTACCAACTGTTAAATTTTGGCCATTACTGGATTCGTTTCCCTGGATCATACTCTGTACTTTGCATATAATCTGTCATGAAAATAAGCATTTTTTTCTTGCTATATATTTGCTGTAGATGGCAGCTAATTTAAGGAATTTCAACTGATTTAAAATTCCTATGTTTTACTCGATTTATAAGAATTTCAACTGCATTACAGACATGTAGACATTGATTTTAAATCCCTCCCCCAAATGATTTTCTTGCCTGTTTATCATAATCTAGTATTTTTCACTTTGTTTTTATGGTTTCTTTTGTATTCCTGTGGACAAACTGGAGTTGTTATGGTCCCACTATGTTTCCACTAACATTCATTTGTTCATATCAAATCTTTTTCACAGGAAATCAAAATACTTTCACTGATCTCCTAAAGAGAACTTGCTCTCCGGTACTGCAATTTGCTTTCTGTACAGTGACTATTTTTGTTTGTTTTTGTTTTGTTTTTGTTTTGGTGGTGGTGGTTTTTTTGTTTGTTTTTCTTTTTGAAAATTATTTAACATAGGTACAATTCTTTCTTTGATTTTCATCCTTGGAGATGTGGCTTCTTGTTCAATTTCTAATGAAATGAAACATGCATGTCACAAAACTTGTGCTCAGTAAAAAAAATAAAGATCTGTTTTGTGTCTCTAGATATGTTGTAGTATTTTAGTAAAGTACTTGGTGAACTGTTCTTTGTTTCTTAATGGAACTGTAAGCAAACTCATGCTACATTTTTTTCTTTTTTTTTTTTTCCCCTCCATAGTTTTGCTCATTTTGAAAGATAACTCAGTTTTCCATGTGAAGTTTCTATTTTCCTTCTTCAGCTAACCTAAGAAAAATATGTTGTTTACTTTAAAAGATTTCAAAGTCTGGGCAAGCTAAGATAGGGAGACACAAATCCGTTTGCATGACAATATTATACTACAGGCCTGTATATTCTTTTCTTCATCAGAAATGGGATTATGGCACGAGTATACAGGATTTCTTATCCATATAATTTGATGGCAGGAAATATTAAAATAAACTATAAACTCAATTTGCAGCTTGTCTTAGGGAGGAAATTGGGATATGACTGGGTAAAATACAGATTGCAACGTAGCATCAAAAAAACGTGGATTTGCAGAAATAGAACGATTACATAAGTTCTCTGTCATTTTCTCTCAGTAACATTGAATAAAATTACCTTACCATTTATCTTAGTAAATGTTAGATTCCCAAACAAACCTACATAAACACAAATTTTTGCATCCCTTAATAAAACTGAAGAGACTTAACTAACTACATTCTTGGTGAAACTTCTATGTCTTAATCCATGCAATCAAATTAATTAAGGAATTAAAGGCTAGAGAAAACAGTTATTACTTTGTGGAAAATTCACTCCTACAAACAGAATTAGCATTTTTTTATTTTTTTTTCAGAACAATGAGGGCCTAATTTTTAAAGGTGCTGAACCTCTTCTAATTAGCTTGTAAGTGAATTAATTGCATATGGAAGCTATTCTACTGAGATACCAGGAAATTACAAATTGGGCTTTGCGGCTGCAGGTCCCATCCCGCTGCCTGGGGCCTGGCAGCAGCAGACCCGCTTCCTCTGGACTCGTTTTGGGCCTGTTCTCTTTTTGTACAAAAAGTCGAAACGGGGCCTGTCAGTGCTGACTCCCAGACTGCTCCTCCTGGGCGTGCTGCCTGTTGTCTGAAGCTGCCCAGCTCCTGAGAAGATGCACTGCCCATGGGAAGGAGGTTTTTGTTCTTTTCTTGCCATCATATGGGGCTTTTTATTTCTCTTTTCCCAACATCTGCCCGATGCATAAGTTTTGAGGAGAATTTCGGCGGTGGAGGGAAAGTTGTAAAAACAGAGTTTTTATAATTTTTATGTTGTTTCTTCACTGAGCTGCTGCTTCCTAGTGCCACTAGAGCAATGGTTTTCGTTTTCATTTTGTTTCGGGGGGAGGGTGGGGGTTGACGTTGGAGGCTGCGGGCCTGCAGGACTGCGCGGCACCGGCCGGGGCTTTGCAGCT
>VXAL01002301.1:488633-501829 GCA_013399475.1 Chauna torquata | reverse complement strand
CCGGGCCCCCCCGGGCCCCCCGTGCTTCCCTCCCCAGCCCCCTTGGGAAGCCAATGCCTCCCCTGGGCCACCCTTGCTCAAGAAGGGAGAGAAAGCAATTTCTCTGTGGAAAAGGGAGGATTTTTATTTCTTTTTTTTTTTTAACACTCGGTGAAAGAGGAAGCAAAGAGCAAGAGAAGATCGGATGCAGGCGAGGAGAGCAGCTGAGGCAAAGGGCTACGTGCAAAAGGCACACACTGCTAGAAACCACGCAGATCTCTTGCTGCAAACCTAAGAGGTGTCAGCTTGTGCCTGTCCTGACCCCCTCACCCCAGTGGTAAATGAGATCTCACTACTCTGGCCAAGCAGTCCAGAGCAGTCAATTTGCTTTCTGAAAGTCAAAAGTCTGCATTGCTTTTATTCACCGTTAAAATTGCATTGGGAACGTTAGTTCATGCCAACTTGGAAAGTTTGTTTTACATAGTATTTTTCTTCACAGGTTTTAAAAGTAGCTTTCCTCAGTGGCTAAGGATGGGCCCGATTTGCATCCCCCGCAGCTGTACTGCATCTGGAACCTCCAGCACGTGGGCATTTGGATGTGAGGGCGGATCTTCATTTCCGGTGTACAAAACACGCCACGCAACAGACTGTCAAATAGTACAGATGCAACAGGCTTCTTAATAAAGTTAAAAACTTAGTCTGTTTATGGGATTTTAAGCCTTCAGTTTGGAGCTGATATACTGCAAGCTGTTTGGTTTCCATTACCCTGCTTGGAGGAACATTTTCTCTAGCATATCATTTATACTTAAAACAGGCAATAAGTAGTAGTATCAATAGGAACAGCTTGCAGTGCAACAAGAGGAATGATAATGGCTGGAAAAAGCATACAGTATAGCCAGGGAAAGGTTGTCTGTAGTCTTGTTTTAACATTTTATGACTCTTTTTGCTTTATGTAATTGATGTCAGTGCTGCAGTTCCATCCCAATGAATGAGGAAAGCTAAGGATAACACAAGGCATCTATACCAAAAGGAGCTGACGCAGTATTTTGATGCAGATTTCTACCCACCTGTGTGTGAACCAGTTACACCAGAACTACGAAGTGTGTTTTTTTTTTTTCCTAAGTGGTAGCTGCAGACACTGTGATTTGAGGTAGGGCGAGGTCCCTTTCTGCTTGTATTTAGAATAATACTTGCATTTAGAAAACATAGTATAGAGTTGAATATTCATATTGTGTCTCCTAGCATCTTTTTTTTTCATTAAAGTCATGCAATATTTCAATGTACATTCTATCCTTATTGCAATCTGCACAGTATTTTCTGATGTTTTCCATATTTGGATTATTTGAGCTATGTCAATGACATATGTCATTATGATAGGTCTTGGAGGAACATACAAAGTTTGGGATACCATTGCTGCAGGTAAAGAGATATTACCATACCTTTACTATTCAGGAACTTCATTTATTTTTAGCAAAAAACCTTCTCACTTACTAGCAATTCAATCATGATTTGGTTATGGATTAAGGGATATCTAGTATGTACATTTCCGTGTTTGAGAAACAGCTTGATTTTCAGTTTCACCTCCATTTGCATTTAATTTCCAGAATTTCTTATTCTATTCACCAAACTGGTATTTTGTACGTAAAGAGGAGAAATCATCTCTTGAAAGTATTCTTGTTTATTAGAATTTTATCTTTCCAGGAATATGCATAGCTTTATCTCTTCCTCCTTTAGTTTCTATTGCTTTGACTTCAGCATGTTTAATTATAATGAGTACAAATAACTACAGCTGGTGATTTTATAGATGACATTTTATGCCTATAATTTGTATATAGGCACATCTCTAGATATAATGCATTATATAACAACTAATTAATATAGGTTTTAAAAGCTATTCTGAGTTCTGGTGGTCAAATGAAATTCCAAGTGCTTAAATAGTCTGCTTCTAAAAAATAAACAGCACTAATTAGGAATTATTCTTGCATTACTTCTTCATTCCACTGTTCGGGGTTTGCAGGCTTACTTGATTTTCTTGTTTGAGTCATGTGAATTAGGAAGTCTTACTTGTAGTAGGCAAGCCTACTGCTCCTTTCTCATGCTGTCCTTGGTATCCTTGGTTGTCATTTACTATTTCTACTCTGACGGAGTAATGGGAAAGTACTTGGGAAATAAGCTTAACACTGGAATATAAGAAGAATGACTATGGGCTGTATCAAGGACTGTTTACATTTGTCTATTTCCATATAACAATCAAACCGCAGTTTATTTCTAGATAGGTGCATAGGGTATCTGGTGCTTAAATAGAAATACATGACTTCTCTAAACAACATAGTTTCTTGTTCTTCCAAAATTTGCAAGTATTCACAGACAAGGTATCAGTGAAGAGACAAGAAACTGAAACTGAGGAATTTAACACAATTTAAAGAAATGAATCAAACAGAATTTTGAAATAATATCATGAGCAACTCCTCCATAGAAAAGGGATATAAGGGATATAAAACATTTAATAGGGTGTATATAATATTTTACTCAGTTCCTACAGATAGTTTATAAACTAAAATGCATTTTGTCGTAAAGCTCTTTACACATAAGACAGTATGGAAAACCATGTGCTCTGTGTTTATCAATAAGTGTATAACAAAACTAAATGTTATTATATTTATTAATATTGATGCAATCAAAATTATACACATAGGTTATACACAATTATACAATACTTTCCCTGAATAGTACTCATTCTAAGTGTCACAATCCAAGGTTACTTCTTTATCATTGTTATTAAAGGAATATGAAAGATTTTATCAAAGCAGTAACGGATATGACTTTAATTTCTGAAAAAAGCTTTTTCTATTTACAAACATGTTTCCCTCAGCATTAGAAATATTTTATAAATATTGAAATGTTGGATGGGTTCGTTTCTTTCATTGATAACTTTCATTTTAACAGCAAAAGAAGGATGATAAGGATTTGCAAAATATAAGTATGGAAAAATGGTCTTAAAAATATATATAGGTAGGAAGTTCAACTGAAGGCATGTTTGCAAGGCATGTTGTATTATGCATGATTCTGTCTTGTAAAAACTAGCTAGAACCAGGCTCAACAGCTTTACACAAACCTATTTCAATTTCTGTCTCCAAATAGCTTAGGTAGTCTCCTGATTAGCAAGGTACTTAGGCATGCAAGCAGTCTCAGTGAGTATCCCCAGCAAAGCTAAATATATTTGCCAAATCACTTACCTAAGGGTGTCTCCTGAATTTTTTGAATTGTTGCATTATTTACCCTGCTCTAGTTTCTACTGAGAGTGACTCAACAACAGTTAAACAGCTGGTAGAGTAGGACACATCTCTATCATACCAAAACCTGTACTTGGCCAATTTTTCATTGTTCCTTTTAGCTGTAGTTTCTAGGTGCAGGGTGGGGATGGGGTTAGTAAGTTGTTGTTGTTCTTGTTTTGTTTTGTTTTTAAACTATTATTATTATTTATTTATTTTCTTCAATCCACCCATTCCTTATCTTGTATTTAGCTTGTAATGTTTGGTCAGGTAAGAACTGTTTGCAATGAATTTGTACAGTCCTTAGCAAAATGGGATCCTGTTCAACAACTGAATCTCCTAATCCCTGCAACAGCACAAGCGTAGTTCCAAGTTTGAACCTATAGTTAGTCATGTGTGACCTGTTTAAAAATAAATAAATAAATAAAAGAATATAATAGCTGAGCAAATGTGACCATCTCACTTTCATAGACATAAATGGAATCTTTCTCCAGCTTTGGAGATTTTTTTTCCTACAGGTCAGACTGTGTGGCATAAGGCTATCATGAGACAATACTGAGACTTTTCTGTAGTTAAAAGTAAAGAGTGATTCTCTGACATCCCTGATCCTGATTTGTAGAAATACTACCAAAAGAGAAACTAATCTATGCGCACTTGTCTTTGAAAAATTCAGGCAGATCTACACACAAAACGTACCAGTGTTGTTTGTTTATTACGCTTTGATGTAGAGTTTGGGTTTTGCTGAAATGTACAGACACTTGTGCTCTAAAAGCCTTCACTAGATTTTTCTTTAATATATTTTTTTTAAGTAGTAACTGGAAGAGGTCTTCAGTTCAAGCGCTGTGTGTCAATATAATCTCTGTAATAATGTACTAAACTGCGTTTTTAAATTTGGGGTTTTTAAAGTTAGGATGATAGGTCTCATCTCTGAACAAGAGCGAGTGGTGGGGACTGGGATGGAATAAAAGGCATGCTGGGATGTGCAAAAAGATATACAGCCTGCATGGCAAATGGAGTAATGTTTCCATCACCTGTAAGGTCTCAGACTAAGCGGGATGTTCAGTGTCAAGAAATGCATCTTCTCCTCTACACCAACTGGAGAAAATTCATAGGACTGCAGTTTGAATG
Organism: Chauna torquata; assembly: GCA_013399475.1. NCBI lineage: Eukaryota > Metazoa > Chordata > Aves > Anseriformes > Anhimidae > Chauna > Chauna torquata. The sequence continues at coordinate 497,450 of VXAL01002301.1, read as the reverse complement.
CCTAGGGACCAGCAGAACAAGCCCTGAAAGGAGAGCTGCAAGGAACCGGGATTGTTCAGCCTAGAAAAAGTGAGGAGAAACACAGCAGCAGTTCTGCTTGCAGGTGAGAACCGGTAAGTAAAGAGATGAAAAAAATCTCATCTCCATACCTATGGTAGATCTGAGGAGCAGATAAAGGCTTAAAATGCAGCAAAAGAAACAATGTCTAGGCTTTAGAAAAACTAATGGTGAGAGCAGAGCAACGCAGTAGCCTGGGAGGCTGCGATGTCTTCATCACAGGTCATTAAGAACAGGTTAGACCAATGTCTTAGCAGTGAGATAGGTGTTGACCGTCCTGCTTTAAAGGAGGGGGTGGACACAGGTGACCTCTTGACCTCTTTCAGCCTCATGATCTTGTTGTTTCTTTTTTTCTGGGTACAGGGTATATATTTAACCAAACTGGCTATATTTAAACTAAGAGGGAATGTGATAGTTTTCTGTGTAGAAATGGAATTCCTCCTCATGCTTTGGCACTCTCTGATGTGAAAAATGAACACCTTTGGCTCAGCTCAGTCTGTGTCTTTCACAGAACTCTTATCCTTTGGTAAGCATAAGGCTGAGGCTGTCGTCAGAGGAGTATACAAAGGACAATTGGGTTTGGAAGCCTGCATCCCAGCAAGAACAGTAAATGTAACCATCTCATCAAATGCGCTTTAATTGTCTAATTCACGATCTTTCTTAATTATGAGAATCAAAATGTACAGTGAAAAACTTAGGCTGTAACTGGTTTTCTGGAAGGGACAGCATAGAAAGGACAGCGAAAGATGGGGGAGAGCTCTATGCCACTCATCTTCCAAATGTTAGGGCTACAGTGGCTCTTGCAAAACATTTGTTGATTTAAACAGTGCAAGCAGAACTATTGATAGAGCCCACTACCTTAGCTGTCAGATTGGAGTCACCAAACAGTACTAAGGTTGAGTTGGTTAAGTTACACGTAAGTAGGCGCATTGCTACAAATTGTGCTTTTCCAAACCATTCAGTGCATTTGCATCATCATTCAAGCACCTAATCAAGCACGTATTATCTTACTGCAAGTACAAGCAGTAAGTTATTTATCCCTTTCTCTTAGTTCCTTTTCTCTTTTTATTTTTTTATTTTTATGAAACAGTTTAATGTTTAATATTTGTTTTTGCAAATATTATGATAATTACAAAAAATATATTTGACAACTAAATACTGAATGAACTTCCTTCTTCAGTTTTGCCTTAACTAACCTTACCATTTCCTGATGGACCATATTTAATAGGTACCTAAAAGCCACATGTAATAAAAACAAATGCAATATCTCTAACTACAGGGGAAAAAGAAAAAAAAAAAAAAAAAACCATAACGTAAGCATGTACTATGGTAGTACAGCAACTTCAGAAATGTGAACTATCTTATACTGATCAAGAGCTGTCTACTTGAATACACAGGGAGGCTGGAGCAATAGCTCTGAGACTGATTTTTGTGAGATGTTAATTTTGATGACCAGTGATTATTGTAAGTCAACCCTGTTAACATTTCTTCCCGATACAAGAAAGGAGAAAGAAAACCATAGAACTGCTTGCTATACTGCGAGCAATGTGTTGTCCTCATCCTACATGTGGAGGAATCATGTGGCAGTAGAGTAGTACCTGCTCCTAAAGCCCATGAGTAGGGGAAGCCAGCTCCAGGAGGTCACCAGAGCTCTCAGGCACACATAAGTAAGTCAGCAAATCTGAAGACCTGCCTGGGGAAAGAAAGGAAAGATGTCCAAAACCAACCAGGGAAATCTTCATCTTGTTGGTCTGCACTCTCTGGCTCACTCTTTAGGAATGACTGTTCCCCATCCCCGGTGCCTTCATCTGATGAGTCAGATGAGGCTGATGCTAACCAGCTTTCAGAGGGCAAGACATTAGGCTGAAATGAAGGTAGTCTCAGGAAATGGAAAACCTCTACATGTGCCTGCTACATGGTCTGAGAAACTCAGGGATGATATATTTTTTTCCCACTATCAGTTAGATTAAAATAATTCCATGCAAAAATTTGGTTATTCTGTAGTTTAGGGTTGGAAGTCAAACAAGGAATCAAACTAGGAGTTGCGCCAGGCTCCTTATATTGCCTTCTTTATACTTTCTGGACTTTATTTATTTCAGTTAAATGTTTGTAAGATCAAGCTTCTGCGCTATCTGTAAATTAAAATACTATCTGTGGCCTCAAGTTTGGAAAGCCATTTAACTGGTTCTGTGACTAAATCACTGTCATCTCCATCTTGATTTAATCTCTTTCATAATGGCATTAAGAACTGCAGTACAGAGAGGCAGATCTTAAGTCTGCTGCATGAAGTGTGCTACTTGTGCAGACATGCTGTGTTTTTGCCAGTTAAAAACATGCTTCACCACCCCTTTGATTTTTTATGTCTTCTGCACTCTAATTACACGAGCTAGTAAACTTACATGTGTACATATCTCTAGGTTTATATGGTAAGCGGCCAACAGAGAACATAGATTGATCATCCTCAAAGTGTAATCAGCTTAATAGTGAATTTAGAAAGTGCATTCAACATAAAAGATGTAGGGCCGCTTTGACTGAAGGTTGCACAATCATTGTAGTTTAGGAGGAAAACATTCTAATGTGTTTGGTCAGTGATAAGATGTAGTTGTTAAATACGAATTAATAAAGTTACCTTAGAATAATTTTTCTGAGGACATCCAAAAGAGACCTAACAAAGGGTGTGTCTAGGGGATCTCTTAAAGTGTACATGTCAACTTGCTAATGTTTGGGTGGCTTTTAAGAAGCTTTAGCTTCTTACATTCCTTAGCAATGTATTTTATTATCAAATTGTGAAGGTAGGAAATTTTATATATTCAAGCACAGAAAATCAAAGGAAGAATATAGTGTTAACAATTCTAAACAAAAGGTAAGTTAACATTCAGCAGTGTAATTACAAGGGGAAGAGAACCTTGCTCTTTAAGCCGCAAAAAAAAAAAAAAAAAAGCACATAAACACTTGTAGCTCTATTTCTTATGCGTAGCTCAGTTATACTCCTTAGTGTGGATCCTTGACGACTGTTTACTTTCTTGATTAAAGTCTGACTACAGGGGTGAGCTGGGGTTTTTTCATCCTCAGTACGGAGAAAGGCAATGTCTTTTTGAATAGACTACATGAATATGCAGAATATGTCAGGGCATATGTATTGTTGAGCACATGCTGCAGGAAGAGAGTATGTGAGTCTGAGAATAAAAGACTATAAAAATAAAGATAAAAGGGAAAATAAGGGCAAAAGAAAAAAAGGTTAGATAATAACTGGAAAAGTTAAGAGAGAATTGTGAAATAAAGCAGAGAAGCAGAAAGAATTCTGTTTCCAAAAAAAATATCTCAAGAGCCACAGAATTCCCAAGGCTGGAAGGGGCCTCTAGGGATTACCCAGTCCTGCCTCCTGCACGAGCAGGGGTCACCCAGAGCTGGGTGCCCAGGAGCGCGCAGCAGGCAGAGAGAAGCAAACCGTTTTTTCATGGTTGAGATTTTGTGCCAACTGCTCAGGAATCCCATCACAGTGCACAAGAAGAAATTTGGGGGCAGATTTTCTTTGATCCGGGACTTATTGTGGTCATGATTGCTATGTATAGCTGAAGGAAAGGGACACAAACAAGTGGGCTAGGTAAATGCAGGTCCAGCAATGTAAAAATACGAGATTTTTTGGTGTGATTTTACAAGGACAATATATACACTTCCCATACCAGTATAGCACTGCTTTAGTTATGTATACATTTCCCCCAGTTGAACATTAGTTTGTCTTAGCCTGAACTACTAACAAAGTAGTATGAGGTGTAATTTATTCTACTATATATATATTTGCATAAATTCGATTAAAATTCTAATACTTACCCTACATATTTATAGCTTTCATATATAGGCAGTCCAGCTAACACAATGTTTTAATAATACCTTTCTGTAAAGAGTGTTGGCTTAGCAAATTCAAATCATTTTATAAGATGAAATTGATCTTGATTGATTTCTTGTTTTAAAAAATTTTGGAGCTTTTCAAGGTTATCTGATTAAAAAATATGAGTATGAAGCTAATTATTGTACTAATGACACATCAAAATGCAATAAAATGTTTGACTAACCAAAAAAAGTGAAAAGTACTTTAGATGTCTGAAGTTTTTCTAAGAGAAGAAAAAAATCTTATTTTTAGTGTTAATACATAAGCACTGTGTATCTAGGATGTGTTCCTCCCTGCAACCTCTTAATTAAGCCAGTATATCAATGCATCAAGTGAAAATGAAGCCGAGGTCCTGTTAGAGAACCTGAGCCAGATCATAGATCCTTTAAAAGAACATAGAATCGTTTAAGTCGATGTGTTACTTTGAGAAGGGAGACTTTGGTAAAGCGATGATGGAAGGAGGATAATCAGAGAGAGTTTGGAGATGGGATGCAAGGTCAGAGGGTCACAGTAACTGTATGTGTATCACGACAGGTGTGTGTACAGCATACCTTTGGAAGGTCATGGTGACTGGGAAAAGCACCTGGTGACTGGAACAAGGCAAACGTTGCCTTCGTCTTCAAGATTTGGGGGACTACTGGCCAGCCAGCCTGACCTGAGTCTGTGGGAAGATTAGGCAGGTGACAGGGGACAGGCAGTAGGCCAGATTCTGCCTGACCAACCTGGCTGCTTTCTATAACAAGAAGGAATGTCCCCTTTCCGTGGAGAAGGGGAGAGCAGTGGATGTCATTTACATTGACTTTAGCAACACTTTTCACACAGTCACTTGCAGACCTCTTTTAATCACATTGGAGAGGTATGAACTTGGTAAGTGGAAGACTATGTGTAAAATTGGCTGGACCATTAGGTTCAAAGGTTGTGATCAGCAGTAGCAGGTCCAGCTGGTGGCCAGGGTCCTGGTGCTGATACCGTGTAACATCTTTGTCAGTGACCTCAGTGATGAGATGAAGTGCGCCTTCAACAAGTTTGTAGATGACAACAAATCAAGGAGGAGTGGTGAGTACACTGGAGGAACATCAGCAGGCTGGAGAAATGGGCTGACAGGAAACTCACAATTTTCAACAAATGCTGGTGCAGTATCCTGTGTCTGGGAGGGAATAACTTCACTTTATGAGCTGGGGGGCCTAGTGGGTAGAAAACAGCTTTGCAAAAAGGGATTTGGAGGTCCTGGTGAGCAACAAGTCAGCCAGCAGTGTGCCCTTGCAACAAAGAAGGCCAATGGCACCCTGGGCCTTAATAACAAGAGCAATATTCCCATCCACGGAGTACTTGCGAGATTCCCGTGTCCTACTTGGAGCTCCCTAGTACATGAAAGACATTGACATGAAAAGGCAAATTCAGAGGAGTGCTGCCAAGATGGTGAGGTGGCTGGAGCAAATGACATGCAAGAAGCAACTGAGAGGGTTGGGCTTTCCGGTCCAGAGAGAATGCTGATGGGAATTTTATTATTCTCTTCAGCTGCCTAGGGGGTAGGTATAGAGAAGATGGGGCCTTCTTGGAGGACTGCAGTGGCCTTTTCACTTTGAGAGGTAACAGACACAAACTGGAACATACCTGTTAGATGTAAGTGGGGAAAAACATCATAAGCGTGGTCAAATACTGGAACAGGTTGTCCAGAGATGCTGTGCAATCTGCATCCTTGGAGACAGCAAAAGCTTGTCTTGATATGACTCTGGGAAAGCTGGCATAACTTCAAAATTCACCCTACTTGGAGCTGAAGGTTCAACCAGAAGACCTCAACAGGTTCCCCCAATGCTGAAGAGGGTAAAGATCATGTAGTAGATTTACTTGATTTTTTTTTTTTTTTTTTGGCTTTGTGGCTTTGAGTTAGGTATATACTGTATCAAGAAAAACTCTATTGATTTCTTAAAGACCATATTTGAATCAGCTTGGGAGTGTTAATAAGTAGGGACTCAGTTCTCCATAAAGGTGGACAGAGTGAATCTGCAGGGTAAACGCAGCTGCTCATGAAACAGACTACATACCAACAGCTGCTTTACATATAGCCCTGGTGTTAGCAGGTGCGCATAAACCCTTCTTTGTTACGCTTTAAAGCTGCAGACAGAGCTTTATGAGACAGCAGCCATAGCCAAGCGGATTACCAAGTTCATGAGCATTCAAAAAATTGTTCATTACATTTCACCTTATGGAAGAATAACTTTCTAACTTATCTGAAAACCAGGTAAGAACACTCCTGTGTATGTTAGTTTTACTCACGGTACCCCGTGTGCCAAATTTTGTAGAAAAAATAAATAATTTTTTAAAAAATTGAAAACATATGGTTATACTGATCAGGAAAACACTATTACATTCAGATTCTCCTTTTTTTCCTGTTGATTTGAAGAAAAAAAAGTTATGATGACAAAATTTAACCAAATTTCACTGAAAATTCAAAGGAATTAAAAGCTTCTCTCTGTGTTAAATTTCACACCAAGAAAGGTTTGCAGATCACAGTGAATAATCAAGTGACTGTATAAAGTGATGCTGAGAACAAAATAGCCACCAAGGTTAGAAGTATAAATGGGAGAAGGATGAACATGGGAGGATGATAGAATGCATATATTGCTCTTGTTTAGAACTGAAGAAGCTTCTGTTGAAAAGCGAAACCCATCTCTTCTCAGCTTAGTGCAGCACTGGTGACACTGCATTGGAGAAGATTCAGAGAAGAGCCGTAAAGCTGAATAAAATCCAGTTCTGAAGTGTGTTTAGCAGATCCATTTCCCTCTGGAAGATGATGTTTTCCCTTTAAAGAATAGCAATTAGGAATAACATAGTTCCTGGCCTTTGCACACAATAATATTTGTAACAAAGGTTTTTGTTTTCTGGCCTTAGATGACAACATGTACTTGCTGATGAGTTAGCAGCTTACAAAAAATTTCAGAGGATCTGAACATATGTGTGTGTAGTTCAAGCCCCTCTCTCACTCAGTTTGACAAGGACACTCAGCTACATCAGACTTGGGGGTTTTGTCAATGCTGAGGCCGTAAACTTTGTGATACATGGGCTATCTTTTATGTTTGCACTGCAGCAAGGTAAAAGGCCTTCCTTGCTCTTCCTTGTGGATTTGGGTAAGAGTTTAATTAAGATTTTTGGTTACATTAAAGGATGTGTGGGGCTGGAAAAAATTAAGCATTTATAAATAAGAAATACTGGGATTAAAATTACCCCTGCAATTCTAAATTGGGCTGGTCATAATATCAAAGACACTTTTTTTTTTTTTTCTTTTCTTTTCCCCAGAGGACCACTGTTTCGTTTAGCATAGGAGAATGAATGAATCATGACCGTGAGGTAAACGAGATTATTGCCTGTATAACTGTTAGCTTATTTGCTACAGAAATTTGCACAGATATAACAAATGAGACCAGAGGAAAAGCTCTGTCTCTTTGCCCCAGGTTTTTTTCCACATACAAGCTACTCTCATTTACTATATTATTTCAAGGTAATATCCTGATTTCTCTGCACTTCAGACAGAATGGCCCCTCGATCTCTTTGCTGCCTACCCGTGTACAGGCAAGGTGGAAGAGCTTCCTGCAGACAGAACAGTTTCTTTGCCTGAGTACAACTGATGGACAGGGACATTCCTAAATGTTGTCCTCTCCAGATGTGGCGGCCCAACACCGGAGCATGCCCACTCGGGGATGATGCTAAAAGCACTCCCCCTGAACAGGTGGCATTTAGGGTAGGTAGGATCTCTGGTTAATTTAGCAGCAAAGCTCTAGCTTAGCATATGCAGACTGTGACTCCCCCCACCCCCAATTTCCTAATACTACTAAATTCAAGCAGATTTCTGCTACCCATTCCACCAAACCCAAGAAGAGGAAAATATTAGAAGTTTTCGGTGACTTGGTTGCAAAGACTTTTTTTTTTAACATGGGGATGGGGTGAAGAGTAGGGCAGAAGTTGTACCTTAAGTTTGTTTTGAGAAACAATTAAACTATTATTGCTCAATGAAAGAGAAAAAGAAAAAATTTGAGTCAGACACAAGCATGGGAAATCACAAGCAACACAGTTAGTATGGCAAAACGTAACCATCTGAAAAACAAGCATTATGATCAAAAAAGTATTGGACAAGCCTAAGTGCAAGCAGAGTTAACCACAGCAGCAGTAATATAATATTCTGTATAATCTGTGAATAACTGCAGAAAAACTTAGGGCTGCACATTCATGTGAGAAAATGTCAAAAATAGCAATTGTGACGATGTGTAGGGTATTGCTTGCCGTTATTGATACTTGTAAAAGCTTTTCTTTTAAGACAGGATTTCTGCATCGTGGATTGCATGCAGAACGAGAGGACATTGTTTAGCAATCATCCTTCATCTCTTAATAATTTTTAACTCGCATATTCATTCCTCAAACATAGGAAAAGCCTGAATCCTCATCTCATCCCGTGAGATACAGTTGATGCTGTGTATGTGTGTAGCAGTGTCACAATCTGCACGCAACGTGTGCGTTTTCCTTTCTTTCTTCTTTTTTCTTTCTTTCTCTTTTTTTTTTTTTTTCGGGGGCGAAGGAAGGAAATGAGACTGCCTCCCCGTGTTTTTGTGCACATGGGCAACTGAAGCCCGTTTCGGGGCTGAGCGCTCCAGTCCCGCTGTGGGTTGCAAAGGGCCACATTTGAAGTCTCACCCTGTGAGAGCGAAGGACTTTTTTTTTTTTTTTTCCCTTTTCTCCCCCCCACCCCCCTTCTTCCCCCGCTTGGGTGCCGCGGAGGAGGCTCCCGGGCGCGCTGCGCAGGGCTGCGAGCGAGCGGGGCGGCTGCCATTGTCCCCGCGGCCGGCGAGCGGGGCAGCCCCGCGGGCTGGCGGGGAGCA
>VXAL01002301.1:467901-487238 GCA_013399475.1 Chauna torquata | reverse complement strand
TGGTGGTGGTGGTGCCGCCGCCTCCGCCGGGAGCGGGGCCCCACGCGTGTGGGGGGCGGGGGAGGGGAGATGTCCGCCGCCTCCCCTCCGCGGAGGGCGGGCGGTCCGCCCCTCCCCGCCTCCGCGGGGGGCGGTGTGTGCGCCGCCGCCTCCGCGGGCACCGCGCTCGTCTGAGGCTGCTGGGCGAGGTGTAACTGGAGCCGCGTCCCTCTCGGCTTGGGCCTGAGCGTTCCCCCCTAGCCTGGGGGTCACATGCTCCTCCTGCCAGAGGGGCACTCACGCCGCGTGGTTTGCTTGCAGGAAACCTGCCCGCGAGCCTGGCAAAGATTGGCGGGGGGGAGGCAAGGAGGTTGCTGGTAGTCACCGGGAAATAATGGGAGCTGGAGCTTAGTTAGTCTTATCCTGTGTACTTGCCTCTGAAATGTGTGTGTGCAGCAGCCCGCTGTCTGAATGCACTTGTAATTTAGCCAGGAAACAGTCTCCTTGTGAAAGGAGGACAGCTTGCTTGTTCAGTAATAATCAATTGTTTTTGTATTTCTGTTTTTATTATTATTATTTATGCCAGAGTAGTAGGAAGCAGGTGAATAGGCTTTATAACTGAACCAATAATATTTTTATGCTGCTTATGAATAGTCTGAGCTCAGCATATTGTGTCTGGCTATGACAGTTACAGCAAAGCTGTATTGCCACAGTAAAAAAGTAAGCAGTTTAAGACTGCCAGTCTTTTTACTTAAAGCATTTTTTTTTGTTCTTACTTCGCTGCCATTGTGGCTGACAGCGGTCATTTGTTTTCCTCCCTTTGTGGTTTTTTTTTTTTTTTTTTATGTACTGAACTACAAAATCAACTCTAGCTGGTTAATTCCCTGGTTCTGATAGCAGCATTGGGCCAGCTGGTGGGCTCCTCTCCTAGGGGGATTCCTCCGAGAGGCTTCCTGAGCAGAGGGAGCTGCTGATCCCCTGCCCTGGACGCTCGCAGAGAAATGGCAGTGCTGAGAGTGTCATACCCTTGAGAGTGTCATACCGAAACTGTTATTCCCCAAAGCAGGGCTCTTGTTTGCTTATGAACAGCTTAAGACCCCTGTGAATGGAAATTGGTCATTTTGCCACAGATTGTGTAGGTACTGCACCTCCTACATAGTTTTCAGAACATTTTTTTGTTTACGTCAGTGGTGGTGTCATAAATAGGGTATATCAGGCTATCAGTGCAAATTTGCACATACATATGTGTTTGCACATAATGACACCCATGCATTTGTGTTCCTTATTTTGACATTGTAATACAGCTACTTGAGGGCTGTATTGGAACCGGAACACAGAATTCAGCTGCACTGTGTCGTGGGAGTTAAAGAAAGATGTAAATTTGCACACCCCCCACCCCCCTAATGGTTATTCCCTAAGTTTATGAGAAGTGCTGTGATAAGGTTAATGTTCATAGCCGGTTTTGTGATCCAGGGTCTTGAGCAAAATACCCTGTCATGGAATCAACCCTCAGAGATACTCAGAATAGCTTTGAAAAGAAAGGTTGATCTTAAATGTCACACAAATATTTGAAGAAGCACGTAATTTTTAGTACGTTTGTATCTCATTTTGGTGAGCATTATGCAATAAATGCCTGACAAAGGTGGTGTAATTTTTTCAGCCAGCAAGTTCTTTTATTTCACACAAAACTGAAGATTTCTCAACGTTGTATTTTCTCAAGCATGTGGTCTTTACTGGCAAGAGGATCTATATACTACACTGATACTTCATAAGTATCTCTGTAGTTTCTGAAGGTGTTTTTTTTGCAAGATGTATAGATCTGCTGGTGTTCCGCTTTGTGTGTCCTGGTGGTGTCAGTGCTATGTTCGAAACTCAAGAGATTTGAGGAAGGAATACATTATTCCTATCGAGAATGATACTGTTGGAATAAGACAGTTCAATTTAAGTTTTTAAACCATAGCTACATCATTTGAGAGAGAAAATGGTCAAAGTTTTCCCTGTGGAAAAAAATGAGAAAATACTATGGATTTATTCATGTATAATGTAGTGTATTATATTAAACTGAAGCCATGAAGTCAAGATTAATTATTTAAGAATATTTGTGTTTTTATAATCCTTTAGGATGCAGCTTGCTCATTATAAGGCTGCAAGGCTCTGCCATGAAAGTGTTGGTGTTCAACACTTCCCTCCATCGTTGAAAGAGAGTAAGAGCTAGTCCATCTGCAGAGAGCACAGGTTTTTCAGCAGGAAGAACAAAGTCATTGGGAAAGACAGCTGCTACTACAATGCCCACTGTCTTCTGGTCTTTTCCTTTGTTGCTGATGTCACTGTCTTACTGGCAAAATGTGGGGTTCCGTGCTGAGCCCGAGTTTTGGTAGCACCTGAAATGAGAATCCTGGAAATTGCAGAGGCTTATGAGATTTAAGCTTTGAGGATGCTGTCAGCTCATTGAAGAGAAAAAGCTGAAGGAAAGACTGGTGCCAAATTCAAGTATAAATGTAACTCTCTTTGTCTGGTCAGTGCTAATAGATTGTGCACTGAAGAAAGGCAATACTGAGCTTATGCTGTTTCTACCACGTTCGTTTTTTTGAATGTTTGCTGTGCGTGGCCTCTCTAAACAATGCAATTCATATTCAAGTACATATAAAGTATTTAATGAATTCCATGCATTTCTTTAGTATTCTTATGTACATTAAAATGTTCAGTATTCATTTATTTCTGTGTTTGGCTTCTGAGGTCAAAGGTTAGGTGTGTTGTTACAGGGCATATACCGTTGTGTGTGACTTAGCATTTTAAACTAAGAACAGAGTAACATCGATATTTACTTTGTAGAAGGTACATTACAGCATCCATTCATGCACTCATTTTCCATTATTAGTTAATTTAGTTACAGATGGCTACTCTGGCAGGATCCCTTATTTTTATTTTTAAATAAGGTGAAGTTCAGTGCACTACTTTGTGTTAGTTGTTAAAACATTCTCATACTCCTGGTGGCAGATAAAGACAAATCTGTCAATGTAATGCTGGGAGCAAGGGAGGCGGAGAGGGAGAAACAGGGAGGGACGGAGGGAGGGGGGAAACCCTCCTGAGCATATGGAGACATCCAGAAAAAGATGTGCATCGTCAGCTGTGATTCCATTGTGTGCTTGCAGACAGGATCTGAGCTTTTCTTCTCTTGGGAATTTAAACCTTACAGAAGTATTCTTCGACTTTCAGCCATCAGGTTAATTGAGCTTGGATAACACACACTTCACACATTTATTATAGATAGTATTTTGATAATATTTCAAGATTTCAGGGAAAATATACAGTTGCAAGGGCTCCTGCTCTGTTTTGGGGTAACATTTTGAACAGGCATCATACATACAGGTGAAATGGTAACTTTGAGTAGTAGGAATAATTTGTAATGTTACATCAGTGGTTACATATTACTAAAGCAGCTTACCAGTTCTGAGGTTAATAGTTTGTCAGCAGTATTTGCATTATGCAAACACTCCCTATTTTTAATGATTCAGTAGCTTAGCCTTTTCAAAATATACCAAGTAGAAAGGTGACATGGAAAATGACAGCTTGTATAGTTTAATCAGTTTAGGGTGCAGCATTATTTAAAAAAAAAAAAAAAAGAAAGCAAAAATCCAAAACAAATCACTGTGGTATATTTTTAAATCAGGGCTTAAAACAAACAAACAAAAATAATACAAAATGAAATTATTTCTTTAGTGTTTTGAAGTAAGTATTCAGAAATAGTATTAGCATTAATTTACATGATGGGGAAAAAAAAAAGCGGAAGAAATTTATTTTCTTCCGCTCAGTCCTGCATTTACTTATTGCCTAGAACAGTGTTTCCTCTCCTAAGCATTTAGAATACTTCTGCTGCTTTTATAAAATTACTTTGGGTTGATGAATAGATCAAAAAATAGATCTTGAGTGTGGTGGATTTACTGCATTACTTTTTGTTAATATTTATGATTTTTCAATCTTGTTCTATGGAAATAAGATGTTATTCAAGTTAAGCCTGATAGAAATTTTACTAAGTTTTATGGAAATAATACAGGCACAATTCCTATGGAAAGTGCATGGTCACTGAGGTGCTTGGCTTTTTGAAGTTTGAAATTAGTTCATTAATTTAAATGTCTAAAGCTATACAACAACGCATTAACAATGCACACTTTTTTTTCTTCTGCAGCTGCATCATTATACCATTCCAAGCCTTGCATTTCCTTAAATGGCTTCCATAACAATCTCCCATTAATACAGTTACTGGCAGATATTATTCTTTTTTTGCACTCATTTTAGCAGCTATAACTGATAGTAAATCTCACTCTTTCTTTGAGCGTGCTCTGGTTAGATTTTCAGAAACCTTTTTGTAATATGCATTTGCTTTTTGCAGGTAAGATGCAGTGCCCTCTGTGCAAATCCTAATTACATTTTCCCGTGTTTTTTTTGTTTGTTTGTTGGTTGGTTGTTTTTGTGTGTGTTTGTTTTGTTTTTGGAGCTTGAAGTTACTTGTTTGGAAAGGATAACGCATTTTGCTATAACAGTTCATGTTATATGGAAACTGTTAATATATTAATGGAGGGGCAGGGAGTGTAGGTGACAAATTAAAAATACCTACTGAATGTGTTTTAATTTATCCATAAATCTCAGGTAGTACAGATCACCTGAGCTTCTGTGGGGGGATCCTGGTGTATAGTGAGATCATATATCTGATGTAGTGATGACTGAGTGTTGCTATTTTGATGCTTTTTTAGTGAGCTATGGAAGACATATTGTTGCTCTTTGGTAGGATTTATAGTGGGCATATCACAATTGGCTGCCTCAGTGGAAAAGTCTGGGGTTGAAGAATGGGCATGGAAAGTGAAATAACATTTTACTTGTTAGGTCAGAATTATTATGGAATCTTATTCTGTCCGTGCTGTAATTCATCTGTGTGTGAACAGATTTAGTTTTTCACTGCTGTCAATATTGATCTCTAATGAGCCTTACAAATGGATTTTGAAGAAAATTACTCCAATTAAAAACAATGTAGTATGTCACTTATTTGTACCTCACAGATTATGTAGGAAGTACTAAATTGCATTTAAAAATAAAACTTTATGAGGAAGGAGGAAATTCTGCCTATGAATAAACTTGATAGTATATACTGACACTTTTATTACAGGTATTTTTATGAACTTACAAATTCATCATATGCCTGTGTGACAGAATCAAATTTAAAATAAAATCAAGGTCATATGCTTTTTGTACCTGTGCAAGTGAGAGTTCAGATATCACCCAGTCTACAGTGGAGATTACTTTCCTTCACAATTCTTTCACCATGTTTCGGCTTTGTCAGGTAGCTCTTCAGTTCCCATCCTTTGCTGTTTCTAAAGTAATGTCAGAGCTTGCAGACCAGCTGCTTATGTTATTCTGAGAAATAAATGCAATTATTGTTAACTAACTTCACTTGCTTCCCTTACACAAATTTGTACCTTGGTCTCCAGAGATACAAGCAATGTCCTCCTACTTTCCTATCAATTTCCTAAAATAGATTCTTTGAGGAGGAAGATTGTGAGCTCATACAGGTGAATACATGATTTATTGTATTAGATTTCAATTGCAGTTTCAAGGAGAAAACCTCTTCTTCGAGACAAGTCTGTATTTTTTTATTTTTTATTTTTTGCAAAAGCAGAATTTAAAATCAGGAGTATGTGATTTTGTTTTAGTAGGGCTAGAATACTTGTCTTTATTTTTATTTTCTAGTTGTTTTTTAAAATCAAGCTGTTGATACTTTACTGACTTTAAAATGTAGCTCTAATAACATAGTTTAAGTCTTTCCATTTTTTAACTGCCAACTGACTTGTGTTTGCAGTTGCAGTGCAAACATACTTTTGTTTCATTGTTTTTTAAGAGTCATGGCTTACTTTGATACAAAGATACTGTATTTCTAATGAAGCCTCAGAATGTTTTCTTGCTACTGTTCTGTGTGAAATTAGTGTTAACTGTATAACAGTGAGACAACTTGTACGACCGTTTCTTCTTAGTATAAGAGTGAGGGAATCTGAAGACTGTATGTATGTGATTAAAAAATATATTCTGTAAGACTGACTGCATTAAATAAAGGTCTCTTCTACATATGTCTGAAAGTGATTGACTTTTACTCCCTACTTTTTAGCTAAACTGTAGTTTGTGAGTTGATGTTGTTTTGTTCACAACTTAGTCTTTATGGGGCAATGAGGTGACACATTTTCAGCACTACCATAGGTAGCTGGAATATAGATGTCCCTTTGCACTGTGAAAGAAAAAAAGTACTGTGAATGAATGGAAAATAAAGATATAAAGTGGTTTGAAGTCAGAGGATGTTGTGTTATTTTGGGCGTTATCAGTTGCACTTAGTTATTATGCTTGCCTTTAAAAAGTTTTCTTTTACCCTTTGGGGAATGGAAAATTGGTGGTATTGGAAAATGACAAGTGTGAAGAATGGTAACTATGATATATTCCATTTTTGTATCATAGCTAGTGCTTCTAATTAGTGCACTTTTTTGAGGCAGAGACCCTCTCGTCATGGGCCTTTGCCTGAGGCCTACATACAGGCCTTTGAGCACCACCATTAAAAGTATTATATTACTGTGAAAGCTGGCTTTATGCAAGGGTAGTTTTTCTTGACTTTTCAGGGGCATCTCAAGAACCTGATTCTTGTGGGAATGATTTGCATGGGAATATGTACTAGCAGTGCCTTTTTCTACAGTGTTGCTTTTCCTTTGTACTTCAGAAAGGGCTTGAGAAAGGAAAGTAAGGACTAACAGATAATTTCAGTGTGTGCTGTTCATCATTTTTCTTCATTGATAGTCTAGTTTAATTAGAAGTATAAAACTGGAATATACAAGATTATGCATATGTTTGGGTACCTCAAGCTTGTCACTAGTTGATGTACAATACAAGATTTAAACAGGAGAAAATTTTAGTATTTTGAAGATAATATTTCTGTTATGAAACTACCATGTATTGTCTTGGTTTTCAGACAGCCTAATTATTATTGTCTTTTAAAAAATGTTTTACAAATAGAACAAATGGAAATGACAAGTTCTTGCTGATTTTTTTCATTGTTGCGGCCCTGTGCCCAGTGAGCTGTAGAGTAGCTGTTGGGAATAATGTTACTCGTGTGCAGACTCTTTGAGCAGTGATATTGGAAGGCCACATAGATCAGGAGGCGAGGACCCAAAAATAAATTAGCAATAGGAAAACAGCAGCAATACTAGTTATTGAGAGACAAGGTGATACTTCAGTAGTGCCCGTCCTCCTTCACTGGTGTGCTGCAGCTGAAAAGACAGGCATGAGAAGGTGGTTTCAGCCCTTCTAAAAGTTGGGAGATGAGCGGAAAGCACTTCTGTCTGCACAGGCATTCTTGTTGTTATTGCAAACCTATGGAAAAGGGCCAACCCACCATGGCTGGGGCTGCCCTCGCGCTCTGCCTTTGGCCTGAAGGGCACCCGGCGGTGCCTGATCTGCTGGTTGTACAGTGGCTTCTCCTTACTGCATCCCTCTGAACTGCAGGTGTCTGACAGAAATTATAATTCCTGCTAAATTGCCAAATGATCTGGCGTTTCACTTAATATTTTATTCCAAGACAAGACCATGTTTCCCGTGAATGAGGACACACTCCAAATCCAAAATCACACTCATGCCTGCGCACACACACGAAGTTATGATTTGTAGACCTTGCATACTTCTTAGGCATTCCTGAGGAAATACCATTTTCAGATTTCCTATGTATATATCTTACATAAAAATACTTTTTTTTATTAATGGGTCCTCTGAATAGCTTGTTACTGTAGTGACATCCTGTCTGTAACTAGAAGAATTTAAGCAGAGTTTATTTGAAGAAGGTTTATGTGAGATAGCAGAACTGACAGAAATAATGTAGTTGTTTTCAAATTCCATTTTTCTTGAGGGCTAATTAGTGTTTTTTATTGTTGTTGATAACTTGTAGTTTATCTTCCATTTTCTTTGTTCTGCCCTTTTGTTAGTCAGAATCAGAAATTAGAAAACTCTTTTTGGTAGCTTGCTTGGATACATTTGACATAAAGTACTGTTTGACCTACAAACAAAAGTCCAGGTATAATATTTTTGTGGATAGTGTCATGCTAGTATTATCCTTCTGCTCCTCTTCCCTGAAAAAAATGTTCATTGTTTTGTGATGCTTGTCCTCTGCTCTTTTGAAATATTAAGTTCTGTACTAATGAAGAGATTTTGGGGGGGTTTGGTTTTTAATTTATCTGCTGATACTCATCACTCAAGTCAGAAGTCATGTAAGTGGAGATTCAGAGAACAAATATGCTTCTACGCATACAATTTTTGATAATGGTTGAGAAACATTTTATAAAAACACCAGTTTCTCCTTTTTAGGGATTTGAAACTCATGTTATAAAGTTAGCCAACCAAGCAGTCAACGAAAAAGGAATCAACCACTTTCACAGAGAGTTCCCACAGATTCTTTTGTGAAAATAAGGACTACCTACGATGTAAATTAATTTAATGATCTTAGTTGCTATCACTGCAAATTTGCAGGAGGCAGCAGGTGAAGAGGAAGTTCTGTGCCTGGAGTGATTGTGCAACTGGAAGGAGATTGTTATGTCTGGAAAAACACATAATGTTCTGCAAAGTATATAATGTTTCCCTTATTACATTACACTTAAAACTGTGGTGTGCTAGCCGTCGTCTTTTCATTTTTCTATGCCTGTCTCCAAAAAAAGACTAATCTTTTTTCTCACAATCTTTTTTCATAGCACACTTGAGATGCATCTGAGTACTGGGGCCCCACGCACACGTAGCCTCTAGAACTCCTTGCCTGCCTCGCGGAGTCTTGGTGAGTTGTCTGTAATGCCGCCATGTTTAGTTGGACCGCCTTAGTTTTATCTCCTTCACTGAGGAATTTGTTGTGAGATGTCTTGAACTGATTGTGTGGATACAGCAGCACAAACCCTGGTTTTAAGTAATGTGTGATATTACAGTCAGTAGAAATATGATTATTCTAGAGACTTTCAACAGTAACACCCAAACTGGTTGTGAAAGCAGGGACCTTGCTTTAGTGGCAGGACCACAAATGGGACTCTGTGCTGAGAAGGGCTGAAGGGGATGAATACGTGACGTTGCTGCAAGTGAAATTTGATACTTTATCCTTTAACTAAGGAACTGGCGTTTTTCAAATGCATTGATTATGGTCTGTCTTACGGTGAAGGCTGAGTATGAAGTAATACAAGCTTTTCCATCCAACTATCTGCACTAATAAATTACTTAAATTGAGGGCTGAAATAGGTATAATGACACTGATGACTTAAACTGCTTGTTGCTCAAGAATTACTGTCTGATGGCTCCATCAGGCAGTGCTGTGCCTGTTTAACTCCGCTCACAAGAAGGGATAATACCGCTGAGAATTAGAAAACGGGACCCCTGCGGATTGTTTAAATGCAGACTAATAATAGTTTGCTAGCACAGAGAAAGAAAGTAGAATATAAATGCTATGTTTTTATTTTAGCTATGTTTAATATATCAATATACTCACTTGGTATAAATCTTTTACAAATACGTGTTTGATATTTTATGTGAGAACCTTTTCAGGGTACTCATGAATAAATGCCTTTAACACACAGAGTGACTTATTAAGGTCAGAAATATGTATTTTTGAGGTTTGCATGCTAAATATAGAGGTGGGGAATGAGCTAGCTAAGAAGAGTTTTGGTTGTTTTGGGCATAGCTGTTTATACAATGCCGGCTGTTTATGGGTAAAATTATGTATGTCTATATCAAGTATCATTTCCTCTTTTGTTAATTATATTGAGCAATTTTTTTTGCAAAGTAGCAATGCTTTTCTTTACACTTACTGAATTTTCTAGCATCTGTGAATGAAAACAGATTGAAGAAGCTTTTCAGTGCTTCTTTCAGTTGCATTTCCTTGGCTGTTCTGATAACAAGAATTTGCAGTTCATTGTGCTCAATAGACTTTATAATACCGGTTGAATAGTTTGTTTATATGTTATATATTAACTTGAAAAAGCTGTGCCATGTAGATGTCATTTATTACTTATTTACACTTATTGCTTACCGTATATTATTTATTTACACTATTTGTTTGAGCTGCATAATGATCATGATACGTACATGCAAGTTTTTTCAGTAATAAGCTATTTTTGTGATCACTTAATTGTTTAAAAAGAAGAAAATAGTGAGAATTAAAATATATGCTTTTTTCTAGTGAATAAAAGACTCATAACAGAATGAGTTAGGTATGAGTAATGAAGAAAGAAAAATGTCACTACCAAAATTCCCCAAAGAAAACATGAAATTTTGTTGTCAAACTGATAGCATATTTGTTTTCATTTCAGTTGTCTTGATTGCAATTTTCTATCAAACAGGGAATGCATTCGGTTAAGACTGAAAAAGGTAAATATTCAAATAAAAAGCAATTTGCATATAATTGCCTTTTTCTAATTAATTAATGTGGGTGAAAAAACCTTTCTTCTGCTTAGTGCTGCTAAGTTCTGCACCGAACTTCCAGATTTGTTTAGTTGTTACAGTGCCAGAAAGTAATCTGGTACCTCTGCAGATACTGACTAAAACATAGTTGCTGTTTTTGAAAAGTTCAAAACTTTCAATATGAACAACAAAGAGGTAAATTATTTGTATATGAAATTTAGGGTTATACCAGTGAGGAAGAAACCAGTGTAAAAAATGTGATGGTTAGGGTAATCCAAGATAGTTGCTGTGCACTACCAAAAAGATGTGCAGTTAGAGATGGTCAGACTTTAGTTCTTAAAACAAACAAACCAACCAACCAGATAAAAATAGTAACCTTAGTTCCTAATCTAAAAGTTTTCAGTCAGAAAACATCTGTCTCTTTCTCCTTTTTGCATGAAATGTTTTCCTTTGCAGGGAACGTTTCTCAGGGAAAAAAACAAGAATGTAGATTAGAGGAATCACAATCTTCTGTCACTCTCAATGAGAGCCTGTTTCAATCCAACTTTGTAGTGATTTCATTGGCATTTGTGTTGTAGTCAGTGTCAAGTGTGATACATAGAAAATATTTGTGTCTCTGTTTGTTATGAGTTATGGTACTCCTTGTTGCTCACAGCAGTCATAGATAAAATTCTGACAGGTGTCTCACTTTTGACTGCGTCCTCCTAATACCTGTAGGCGTAAAGGGAGTGCTGTCAGAAAATAAAGTGTAATACTGAAAATAAGAGTACATTATATTGAAACACGTTTTTAAGAGACTGCACTATTAGTTTGAAGATGCAAGTGAGGAAAGACTACGATAGGTTCCAAGTATGAAATATAAATGAGAGAGCTCACTTCTATCAAAATGCAAAGCTGTGCTGGGATGGAGCCCACCAAGAGCTCAGGAGTGAGTTTAGAACACCTTAACTCCCAGAGGAGCTGTATTTCTGAAATACCTGAAATAAAATAGTTATTGATCACAGGAATGGATAATCTTTACTGACTCAGGTCTTCTCATTTGAAGAGGAATCTGGGAGGGATTTTTAATCTAGTTTGAATTTGTTTGGGCTGCATAAAGAGAATGTGGTTACATTCCTAGACCTTGAAACTAAGGAGTTTTGTTTTGCATGAAATATGAACAGATTTTTCTGTTTTCAGTCACTCATGTTTGGTAGTGACATTTAGTTAACAGGAATTGCCTGTAAAGATGCCTGTAAAAGTAGATGCTTGATTATAGTGAATTTAATGCAATCAAGGTTAAAATGATACTCCTAATCTGAGAGTGAACATTCTGTGTGGGTGGTACAAAGAGAACGTTCCACAGAAGTACAGAAATGAGCATCTACTAAGATTTATGAAATTATTGCCCATATGTTGTTGTTAATTTCTTGCTCGAATTGGAATGGGAGATTACAGAAATCATTGTTTTTTTTATTGTGTGGAAGAATTGAAATTTACACAAGTGTAATATATTACATTTTCTTTGAAATTAATGAAAACTAAGAGTATTATAGAGAAATCTCATCATCCTTGCAACTAGCAGATCTAGATTTGTTAATAATGAAAGCAGATTTAAAGTACTTTAATAGTTTTGAGGCCACAACATTCAATTTAATTTTAAGTCTGCAGTAAACTGTCTTTAAATATGTAAAACTCATTAATTACTATGAATGGATTTAAATGGAGTGCTCTGTCAACGAACTTCTTACTGAACTGATAGAACCAAACTTCAAATATCAAGGACTGTTGAAAACACTGTCATTCAATTGATTGAAATTTGCCTTTTGTAGCTGTATCCAGGAAGATTATTTCTAACATTTCAGTTTCAGTGAGATATATTAAAATACTAAGGAAATGAGATTGCTAACTTGATTTTATTCACTTCTTAAATATTCGTTTTGACTTAGTAATGGGCTTTGGTAAGATTTTTTCATTTCTTACTTTGATAGGAACCTTTTTATGTGGGCAAAGGTATAGTATATATGCATTTGCAGAAGGAATAGCTGTCATTATTGTCTGTGGAAAATCAATATATATTTTAAATATAGATTGATGACATTCTACCACTGGTATTGGAGCCTGGGAATTCTAGAGGGGTCAACAACAGGACAACTGAGCACTTGCATCATCAAAGAAGATGAGATGCATTTACTCGGGCAAATTTTCCTCTGGGCCTGCCTTTAGCCCCTGAATTGGGAGGAGTGAAATATTTACCCAGCTCAGCTCTTGACAGTAGATAGTATTAATTAAATACAGGGCTTGAAAATGACACTGGTATTTCAGATAAAGGCCAGTAGATTTTGCCTTGGCTTTCTGGAAATTGAATTCCAGTAGTCTGTTTATTTGACAGCATTATAGTACAATAATTTGAGGTTCATGGATATTTCTGTACATTAAAGTGGATGAATTTTTATCATGCCATGACGCTGGGATGTTAAACTCTGAAGACTTATGTGATGAGAATAGTAAGTGAATTTGCAGCTGGTTAATATAAAGTGCGGCACAGAGTGTTTCCATCTGATTATTTTACCTTTATATTAACTGGATTGGCAAGAAATTATAATTTTTTTAAACAAACTTTGGATGTTGCAAAATTCAGTCTTAGATAAGTTATTTTGTCAAGGTATATAGAGTTTGAGAGAGATTTCTAAACCATTTTTAATAATATTTAACTTCTTAAAATCTGTAGCTTATCTCAACAATTTGGAGAGAGAAAAGGTATTTGAATATTTTCCTTCCCCAGAGAGGACAGCCATTTGTGGTTACCTGGCTACACAGAGACCAGATTTTAGTATGTGTCTAGCAACTTACAAGCCAGATTCTTCCTCTTTTTCATTATCCTTACTTTCGTTCCTTCAGTAATCCCAGTTCAATAAACTACAGAGTTCAGAATACACCAAGCTCCATATCTTTCAAAGTGACAACAATAGGCAATCTAGGAACATTTAAAATTAGAATTGAGAAAAGAGTTAGTTTTATAGTGGGTATTGGAAATCATCCTTGAGGGAGGCTGTAGCAATGTCATACTGAGTTAAAATGTTTCCATTCATGTTCTTTCAGCATGTTTTTCTTTTGCTTATATTCATATATTCTCATGTAAGCTTCTGAATCATCAGCCTTACAAGTAACCCATTGAACTGAAGATCCGTTTTTGCTTTGTGTTCCTTTGTCTTTTAATCTCTAGGCACCTGTTTCACAGTTATAAAGGATGTCTCTACATTTTTGTTTAGGGTATAAACTTGAAACTCTACTGTGTGGTGCCACAGTTAGTAGCATTTTGAAATGGGATAGAAGCATCTACATTTCTCTGAAAGTAGGTGACCAACACATAAAATTTCACTTGGATTAGTTTTTATGGACTTTCAGTTTTCAGTTTTTTTTTTTTTTTTGCTTGGCTTCTCCTGCGAAATTCTGCTTAGCTCTATTTTTATTGGTCTGTACAGCTGAAGAGACTCATGCAAAAACCTTTCCTGTCTGGAATTATGGTATAATCTTCCTGAATGTATCCTGCAGTGGAATAGGTTTTATATGTGGCTGATGATACATGAAGTTTCATGCATGACTACTGATGTTTAAAATATTCCTTGTCTGTGACTGTGATTCTGGTCTTGCATTCCTTATGAGCTCGCTCTTTTGTTGTAATCCAAGTTCTCACCTCCTGATCAGCACTGAAATTTCTAGGGAATCAGTTAATGTGAGTCTGTTGTATAACACTTACGATTGCCATACTTACAGCGTACTTGACAAAAATCAACAAAAGCTAAACAAATGAACAAACAAACAAAACCAAAAAACACAATAGGCCATTTTACATGAAATATCACATGCTATTCTTCTGCTATCATACACCAGGCGTGCTACCACCACAATTGTACACCACAGGCGATGCGCTACAACCTAAATTGTTAAATGTTGTTTGTTCTATTAATCTTCTGCAATTGTTGGTTAGTGTAAGATGTGCTGTGTGTATAGCACACCTGTGTAGTATCAATTTATTTTTGAATATCAGCCTAGAACCATGCATTTGGTGCTCTGGTCCTGTTTTAGGTACTGTGGGCACTGTTTAAAAAGAAAGAAGAGGAATGTAGCAGCCTGCTGATGGTAAACTTGATTCCAGTAACAGCAGTTCACAAAGTTGCCTCCTACTTAGTTTTACTCTTATTTGCTTCTTCACTCCATTTCTGAGCTGTTTCCTTCCGCCCCCAGCTTCCCGGAGAAGTGTTTTGCATGATGGCATCTTCTGATATAGCATGCTAACGCTTTGGGATAGTCCATGCTCGTTTGTCTGGTCGAAGCCCGCAGGCAGCAGTGTAGGAGAAGGGATGTGGTGGGTCAGGACAGCTTGATCCATGTGACACTTTAATAGGAGTTGGATGTACGGAGTGCGTGTATCTATCTGACACAGCCTGCCCTCTGGGTCGAGGGGAGGCCGGTGACGGGTCGGGCGGTCCGTCTGCTTCCCAGTGCCTGGTCCCGTTCCCCAGGCGCTGCTCCCCTGCCCAGTTGCAGCACGCCGCGCTCTGGCCAACTGCCCGTGATTTACAGCTGTGGGAGATGGCTCCTGGCGCAACCCGTGTTACCAGGTGTGGCTGCAGGGGCTGGGGAGCCCTGTCCTGTGCCCACATGTGCGCACGGGCACTGACAGGCATGGGCGCAGGGCTATGCCCGTCTTTGGTTGCCAAAGGGGGAGAGGCAGGAGGGCAAAGTGTTGCATGCTGCCTCATTTCGAACACGCAACAAGACTGGGGAGGGAGTTGCGATGCTCCTGATTCAGAGCAGGGCTTCCCATTTGGGCCTCTTGCCTCTTAGGAGATTACTCCCTCTCTGGGCCACTGAATGTTTTCTTGGGCAGAGCTTTGTCTCTGCCTCTGAAACATGTCTGCTTTTTACTGCTGCTTAAATACATTGTTGGAGAACTGGATTTCCCATGTCAGCTGTGAGTGCCTTGTCTGCTGCATGTGCCTTGCAGTAAAGGGCAGAAGTTTCTTCACTTTCCCACTTCTATTTATTTAATTTATTTATATGCTACCTATCAGGTTGTCTTCTCTGACCAGGTATTGTAATGGAAGCTAAGGTGTACATTTACAGATATATTTAGCAATTAAATTCCCTTGTGGTTGCTATTAATGCTTCGAGATTGCTTACCCTACTTTGACATGAAATAAGCTTTCTGAAACAAGGGCGTTTTCAGGTTGCACAAGCTCTCAATTCACCAATAAAACAGTTTAAATTTTTTTTTTCTGTTCGGTGGCTGAAATAAAAAATCCACTCTAGGCACAGCTCTGTTCCTCATATCAGAGAGATCTTTGTCCATAATTAAAAGGATATATTTGACTACAAAGATAAAGTAGAAATTAGATTTTTCCCATGGTTGTCACTACTTAAGCCATCTTTTTTCCAAATCCTTTGATTAGGCCAGTGTGAAAGATTTTGCTGTGTAAAAATGATGAATTCTTGGAAACCCAAAAAGATCAAAATGCAACATTTTTAGATCTCTTAGCATTAGAGAAAATTAGAAGTAAAAATGTCGTGAACTGTGTACAACACATCTCAAAGGTAGAAATACACCCTTAAAACTTTAAAAACATTATTGAGTGAGTATTTTGTATTATGGTGGAAAAGGCCATATTCCACCACATTTCTTGATGTTCACATGATTTTGGGACTGTTCTGATTTTGTGGCAATAGCGTTGTGTAGCCATTGTGGTAATGTTTTCATAATGAGCTGTACTCTGTTCTGTTACGCTTGTGTAAATGATTTCTACTGCAGTTACATTGAAGCAGTTGTGAAAGAAAAATAGCATCCTGTACCCATAGAATTTCCTTGGGGGGGGAGGGACTTTTTTTTTTTTTTTTTTTTTTAAATCTAATAAGAGAAATAAGAGGTCTTCTTGCATTGAGGTGGAACCAACTACTGATACAGGGAAGATGAAAATGTAAAATACAATGTTGGGTAAAACCTTGTTCTGCTAATTGAAGATTTTTCTCACTTGAGTGAGCTGAGTGTACAGAAGATATGTTTCACAATTTTTTTAACTGATTTTACTTACCATTGACAGGGAAGAAAGTCAGTAATAGGGAAGTGTTATTATCTTACATGGACAATGTCTTGTGGAGCAGAGGAGAAACAATTAGTGCAGCATGGTTTTGTGTGTGTGTACCTACAGCAATGCATGATTTTTTTAAAAAAATATTTTAATTGAACATTTGCTTGTATGTTTGTTTCCATATTGTAATTTGTAGTGATTGTATTACTAGTTTTTCATTCTGTCTTGTTGCTTTGTTCAGGGTATCAGGTAACTTTAACAATCCTTATGCCACGCTGGTAATAGGCTCTGTGGCTCTTTGTGCAAAGCATCTGTTATTCTTTCATGTTGTCAAGCAGTCAGTTTTTTTTTTTTTAATTCAAGTCACGTCAGCTATGAAAATTAAATGTATTGGTACTTTGGACAACTTTTTTGTTTAATCAACAAATTTGGATAAGGTGGCAGGAACCATTTGTAGAATTTGGGGTCTTACGGGGTTCATCCCTGAATGAATAGTTTCTGTGATGGAAATTTCACGATAATCATGCACATGGGAATTATGGTACATGAGTAACAACAGGAATGGCGTTATTCCCCTGGCACATGCTAGACAGCCAGGAACTTACTCTTCAGTGTCAGGTGGGCAAGAAGTGCTCTAAACAAGTCACTTGAGCTGCAAGCCTATTCACTTTCTTATCTGTAAAATGGGCTCAATCCATATGTCTTTCATTTCCTCAAATATAAATAAAATGTCTGCTTCTATCTGTCTCTGTTGCGATTCATTAATGAAGTTGTAAGAAGTGCTGTTAAGGCAATGGCCTTTTGCTATTTTATTAAACAAAAATCGACCTAAATTGTTTTGAGTTAACAGTGTTTTTGTGTGCTTATGTTAGGAGATAAAACTGAGTATTGACTTAGTTTTTAATTCTTCCTCTGTGAAACATGAAGCTGTGTCTGTGATCGGTGATGATGGAGTTACTCTTTGAAATTCTAATTTAACACTTCAGTAATGGGTCAAGCTTTCTCTGAATCCTCTGTGGGATTATTTGATTTGCTATCTGGTTAACCTCAAGGAAAATGGGATGTCTTTCAATTGCAAGAGGTGCTAGCTATCGCCTTATAATGGAGCCACATGGGAGAATTGGTTGTTTTAAATTAGGATTGTCACCTGATGACTAAGGGATTATATGAATGGGGCTTATTTTTAAGATCTACCTTGAGGTTGAAAGCTGCATTTTTTAAATTTCTTTTAGTTACCATCAAATGTATCGTTGGAAATTGATATTATTGAGAGATAAGGGGAAAATATCTTGTTTACCTGAGAGGGGGTTGGGGTTAGAGTTTTAGTATCCATTTTGTCTTCAGCATTATTTATGCATGGGCAAGTTTCTCTTTTCAGCTTCTCTTGTTTGCATGGACTTTTTTTAATGCCTGAACAAGAATCGTCATTATTTTTTCATAATAAAATTGATTATTAAATGACATTCACGTGATTGTGGAACTTAAGGGAGAAGTTCTGTGTTTTACAAGTAGACGAAGCAGCAGCTTGAATATTTTGCAAGTTCATGCATGTAATGTTTAACCTGCCAAAACCTTTAAAATTAATTTGCAAAGAACTGAAATAAAGAACTCAAATGTTTTGTGCTGTGTCATACGTAAAGGGAATTTTTAGCGGTTAATTAGTAACTTGAATTGGGGGGGGAGGGAGAAAAGATTTCAGTTAATAATGAATTAACTCTGAAATTTTACATTTTTATCTGTTTTGGATATTCTGTGCATATTGCTGTTAATTTTTTTCAGCTGCAGATCACCTTTAAAAGCCATTTAACATACCTACTCATATTTTATCAGGTCACATATTTCTCTATCTTATAAATTAAATTGAATTTTTAACCATCTATGGTTGGTGATGTCATAGGGTATAAATTAATACAATGAAAAGCTCAGTGGAATAAATCATTTTAACTGCACTTAGCATCTCTTCAGGATTATTGAATGGAGATGAGCCGTGCAGCGTATGTTGCGTATGCTGAGAAATATCAGAAGACTTTTTTTGACGTGAACCTTTAAATGAGTCTTGTGGACTCAACCCCAGCACTGTTGAGTGCAGCCTGTCCTGTCGAACTTTCCATTGCCATTCTGTCACAGACTTTGTGCCTTTATTTCACCCAAGATTTCTGATTTCAATAACTGTAGCTATGCATTAGGTGAATTGTGTGTTTGCTTTGAATTGCATGTTTGAATTTACTTCCTGTTGCTTCTGAGATTTTATTTAATTTTATTTTATTTTAAAACACAAACGTATTGGTTCTTGTAAAGTTCAATTGATATTAATTTGTAATAATATGTTGTGAATATTTTTGAAGTTGGTAATAGTTACAGAAATGTAAGTTTTGTAAGATTTTGAGAGGAAATATTGAGTAAAAGTGTAGTTGTTGATTTTGTATGTGTGTAGGGGAGGGAAGTTTTTTTAGGATATGAGGTTTTTTCTGTGCTTTCTAGTAGCTGACGGAGATAAAAATAACGTAATGCAATAAGGATTATAAAGATAGAAAATATGCAGATTTATTTTACAATATTTCCATCAAAGGTTTGTTTTCAAATGCTCCTTCATCTGTGTTCTGCATTAGAATATATATAATGAACTGTTAGTTACAGCACAAGCAAGCCGGGCCTGGCTCGCAAGCTTCTATCTGAAGAATTGCTAGCATGTACGAATTGGGCTGCTTTGCCACTTCAGGCTGGATATCTTCCTGTTGATAGGAGAGGTACGACTGTTACCCATTTGTTAGTTGCTAAAAATAGTGCTGCTGCAGTAAGGAGAGAACAGCAGCATAGCAGCCCCCCCCCGCCCCCCCA
>VXAL01002301.1:351875-467879 GCA_013399475.1 Chauna torquata | reverse complement strand
CCCCGCCCCCCCAGTCCACAACTCCAAAACCCTAACACTTTAGCAAGCAGACACTCGCACAAAATGCACCATCTCCCTGCTGTAGGCAGAGTTGCAAGCCAGATTATCTCCTGAGTCCAGTTGCATGAACAGCCTCTGCAGTATGCCCTGAAGGTCGTTAATTTGAGCTGTTTGGAAAGATGCAGTGTTTTTTTTTTTTTTTTTAAGCTTTTGCTTTTGTAGGGAATGCTTGATATGCTTCTATTCTATTTTCCTAGAGGGGAAATATAAACTTAAATATCTTTTCTGACTCCAGCTGTAATAGGGGAGTGTGGGAGTTNAGTTACAGCACAAGCAAGCCGGGCCTGGCTCGCAAGCTTCTATCTGAAGAATTGCTAGCATGTACGAATTGGGCTGCTTTGCCACTTCAGGCTGGATATCTTCCTGTTGATAGGAGAGGTACGACTGTTACCCATTTGTTAGTTGCTAAAAATAGTGCTGCTGCAGTAAGGAGAGAACAGCAGCATAGCAGCCCCCCCCCGCCCCCCCAGTCCACAACTCCAAAACCCTAACACTTTAGCAAGCAGACACTCGCACAAAATGCACCATCTCCCTGCTGTAGGCAGAGTTGCAAGCCAGATTATCTCCTGAGTCCAGTTGCATGAACAGCCTCTGCAGTATGCCCTGAAGGTCGTTAATTTGAGCTGTTTGGAAAGATGCAGTGTTTNCCAGACAGAAACCTCAAATACACTGCAAACTGGAGCTGTAGAGTACTGTGCAGGGATGCCATGAAATTTAGAGCATTGTGGTTGTGAAATAATGAGAAATCTTCCAATCAGGGCTGCCATCATGTGTGAAGAAGAGTGATTTTATTATTGGTAGATGAAGCGCATCTCAATTTTTCATTCCTTTAACCCTGATGTGACCCTTTAAAAGGTGAAAGGTGGTTCAAACTCCTATTCACTGAAATCTGGAGATTTCCTGAATATAAACTTACTAGTTGTGCCAAATTATATGGCCACAAATCATCAGACTTTCTCTAGAATTCCAACTTGGCCCTAAGCAGGAGTTCAAATAAGGGGGGAGGGGGGGGGTGGAGAATAGCACCTAATAACATAATTTATGCAGACTATTTTGTGTAACATTTTGCCTTTATTAGCTACTGTATGCGTGCGCTCTCAGTAGGAGATGGGTGGTTTAGGCTATCTTTCATGTACATCTTCTCTTTTGTATTTAGGTAGAAAATACCAATAACAGCAAAGGAAAAGATACAAAAATTGTCAAGCTTGCTTATAGCATACATAGAGAAAGGAAGAATATGTTCTAAGTCCTAATGGAAAACTTCGTTGTATGGTACAGAATTTCTTCTGAGTGGTGGTTTTGAGAGATCATTTACTGTGAAAGAACTAGTCACTTGGCAAATTTTCCACTAGTAGTTTGGGTTGTATTTTGATAGGTAATACACAAGACATCTTCTCTTTGTGATCACGTAATTTCCCCCTGATAGCCATAACAACTGCTTTCATGGGAAACAAGTAGTAAGAACACGGGTTGATGTATTCTGAGTTCTCTTTACTGCAATTAAACATCTGGAAGTAAGCAAAGCCATCATCATGTGACCAGCCAGCTTTCTACACAATATCAGGAAATACTCTATAGACTGCTTTTTGTAAACGTCTGCTGCAGTTATCTGGTGTCTATTTTTCATTCAAGGTAGTAAATTTAGTGGCCTGTACGCATTGTCAGGGCTGGCTTGACATCTGGCCAGTATTTCTTCCTGATTACTATTTAATACTTATTATTGTGCTTGGTACTCTGTGTGAAATAAATATATATTAAGCTTCCCTATGGTCTTGGAAGGTAGGGGTTGTACAGAAAAGTCAACGGCAGAAATACTGTGCGTCTAGATTTTAGTGAGGAAATCAGTGGGGTGATGGCTAGTTGCAAATAAGATGGTCTAATCTGTAATAATTGATAATATCTCAGTCTACTAAGTTTCATTTATAGAAGTACACTGTATTGCAGAGTAAGAATTTGGTGTCTGAATACTATCTGTGTAAATAAGCACTTTTTTGTAGAGAACTTTTTGCCTTCAGACCTGTGCTATGTTTATATTTAGCCAGGTTTTAAATACAGAAGATATGATAACTCTCTGGCAACAAGTAAGACAAGTACTTCATAAGGTGTTTAAGAAAAACAATCTTGATTTCCCTCTCTTACCTCCGTACTTCTCTGCCTTCAGTCTCTGCTTTCTGGTCATGTCCAGCTAAGATAATACAGTAAATGCCTAAGCTCTAGTAAGTAAGGCTGTCACATTGATGTTTAACTGACTTTGAAGCAGTGCAGCTGTAAAGGGGAAATGAATTCTGTTCTCTGTCAAAGCCTGTAAAAGAGTGTTTGTTTTAGCAGCTACTGAAGATGGAAGTGTTTATTCCATGACTGCATTGGTTGTCAGAGCTGGACATATTTTCCTGTATTAATAATATTTGGAATTTTTCATTAGTTATCATTTCCTGTTGATTTCTTGAAAGGACTGTTGAGATTCTGATCACTGTCCCAATCTTTTTAGCTTTTCTTTTTTGTATTTGAATGGAAATCTTGGAATTCCATTTCTCGGTGTATGTGCACGCAAGCACATGTAAGTATGTATTATATAAAATTTTAAAAAGCCATTGCAAATGTCTGATACTTTTTCGTTCAAAAAAGCAAAGGATTTTTGTACAAGAGGCAGAGGGTCAGCTCTTCCAGTTTGTGAGGTGATGGAATAAGGTACTTAATACGCATGAAACTCAACTCATTACATTACTCTTTTTTTTTTCTTACAGTTTCTGTCACAGATTTTTGCTTCTGAAATATAGAACTCTCTCTTGATATGAAAAAATTGACCAGTGTCTGGAGGCCAGCTTTTACTGGAATACAATGTTCTATGTAATTTATTTCAAAAGTAATATATCACATGCACTTAACAAATCTTAGCCATTCAATATAAACAGAATCTTCCTAAAGTGTGTCTGGCACATTGTGGCTATAGTGAGAAGAAAAGGTGAAGTAATGGGATTGGAGTATTTTTGGTTTGTTTGGCTCTTTAAGATAGACCATCTAGAGCTAAAACTTAAGTATAAGGGTTTGAAATTGGAAACAATAACCACACTAAGTAAGCCTGTCATGATCTTGGCATGGTTAGCACAGAGAGCAAGCAGCAAGGGAAGCTGGATTTTGTGCTGGTGTTGCTTACAATTGTGCGTAACTTACTAATTACCTTTGCTGTAAAATGGTTGATAGAAAGCCAAAATATGGCTTCCCTCATTCCCTAGGATCCTTGTTTTGAGAGGATTACACTTCCCAGTGTTTTTACAAGAATTACATGGATGCCAAAATGTTTCCCAAGCTTCTCTGTGATGATCAGTGCAATGTAACAAGGAAGGATGACCAAAAATTATAGAGGAAGTGAGTAGGAGGGAGAAAAAGGTGTGAGAATAAAGGAATATGATAGCCGCACGATTATGCGTTTTTCCCTACCCTCCTCATTTCAGTCTGGTTTCTGAAGGAAATGAAACTCATGTGATCATGACTGAGACAAAACATGTTGATGTGCGTTTGTGTGGTAGTATGTGTGCTTGCCGCTTCCTTCCTCTGCCCCCGGAGAAACTGCGCTTCTGCAGGTTGCAAGAAAATCTGTGGTCGGGTAGATATTTAGTGACAGAAAGACTGTACCTGTTGACAACCTTTATTCAGCATCAGAAGGTCATTGTGGGTGAGCACCGTTATGGATGGGCGAGGGCACCAAGTCGGTCAAGTGCAGAGGTGTTGGCGTGTTTGTCAGACTCCATTATCATGTGCCTTACTTCCGCTTGTCAACTGGAGATTAAAATGTCTTTTGATGCAGAGGAATTGTGAGGTTTAACACAGTCTTATCTTAAAAATCAGAAGATATTTTATATCAAGGCACAGTCTTACGTGTTTCAAAATCTGTTGCTAGAAGTCATGTACTTGTGCAATCCTGATAGAATATTCTGAGACATGTATGGGTAGTTAAAATGTAGAATTCCCTTTCTTTAAAGGAAAGTATGAAAAGCTTTATATACCCTGAGAAATTCGGCTTGAGTGTGTAGGTTGCAAAGGATCCTTTAATTGTACTAATACAAAGTTATTTCCGACAGTTGTAGTTTGCATTTGTTTCATCTGTAGGCTAGCCATAATGCCATGTATTAACATCCATTGTTTTTTTGTAAGTCTCTTTTCCTCCTGCCTCTACCTTGAAAATCAACATATGCAGTGCTGTATGGCAATGGGGCAGTGCAGGCCTTCATTTATCCTTCCCCATTTCTAACATAATGATTTTGGCTGTCAGTGCTGCAAGTTGTTTGTTTCAGCCTCAGATAATCAATCTGATTAAGTATCTTGGCAGTATTTGATATTATACAGAAAGCATTTGAAATGGCATAGATATTTCACTAAGCTACTGCTCACATGGAAAGCTTCATTTTAACAGTCTTGGCAATAACAAAAACTTACTGAAAAAAGAGAGAAGGATATATATATATATATGAAAATTATACATAAATTTTATATATATATACATATCTCTTTTAGTGCAAGTGATTGTAGACGTAAACCACTATGAGAACTTTTTCTTATGTATCTAGTTCCTGCCTGGATGAGTGCAAGCAGTGAGATTTAGTAGTTAGTCCGCTTGAAGTGTTAGTTAATAAAAAGGTTGAGGAAAAAGTTCTCTGAACAGTAACATGTTATGCACAAGTGTAATGAACTCAAGCTGTTACTGGCCAGCTTCATGTTCATCAGAGATTTCTGCTAGGTAGAAGATGCTTGTTGCTCAGGTCTGAAGCACCTGGTAAGGCCAGCAATACTTCAGGAAAACCTGAAAATACAACATGTTTTTACTTGCCCAAGAGACTTTTCAGCATGATTGCAAACCAGCTTTAACCTAGGCTTATTTAATTCCTGAATGCAGTGGTTGGATGGCCTTGCTTTAGTGTATCTTGCAAAATGATGCCTAATACTTTTTTTTTTTTTCTGTGATGAGGTTTCCCCAGAGAAACCCATCCCCTGTGAGCTCTGATGGGTGTTTCAGGGAGCTTGTCAGCGCCAAGTCATCAAGTGCCTGCTGCAGCATCTCTGCTACCCAGCGGTCTAAGTTTCATCCCTTTCTTCTCACCTGTCCTTTCTCACTGCGGAGTCAATATAAGAGAGGCTAGAACTTTTTGACTTCATAACACTGAAGCAGAAATTACTGATGATTTGATTGTTTTTGGTTGGTTGGTTTGTTTTGCCTTTGTAAACTTGCTTTCTAGTGCAGACTTGCTTCATTCACCTTCCTCAGCACTGAAAGTAAAGTGGCACAGTGGGCCTGCTATGTGAATGAATGCAAGCCTGATTTAGCTTCCTGACTAGAGCAGAAAAAAATTCAGGCATGCTTTTTAAGGAATGGTTATTTAAAAGTAATGTGTTTTTGTTGCAGCATGATTATATATTTAACAGGAAACTAGGCTGCAGTCTTTATGAGTAACTCATTACTACTGCTCCTTTGGTTTCCAGGAGATGATGACTATAATGCTATATAAAATCTTGAGGTATGTAGCATCATCTCAGTCAATTTTCTTTTCTGTCTCATGGTATTACTGCTCAATTATTTCATCAAGAAATTTATTACATTCAAAAACTGTATTAATACAGTTTTTGTTTTCCTTCTAACTCTTTGTTGGTCTGGGTGGACTGTAGGAGGACCATAATGGGACCACATCCTGAGTTTTTTTTTCAGGTTTTTACTGCTTCATATGCACGAGTACCAAGTGTATCTGGAACTTGTGTTTTATGTGGAGGAAAGCATTGGCTTTTTTAATTAATAAAACATACTGAAATAATTCTTTTTTGGGATAAAATCAAGCCAGGAATTATGAGGAAGATTTTTTTTTCTCTTACATATTTTTTTAAAAGGCTTTGTATTGACAAAGGTATGTAATGAATGGCATTTCTCAACTCTATGCTATTTGCTGCCTAGGAACAGTATTTACCTACAATAACTATATAAAGGATTGCATATGTATTTGATCAGAATTCCAGGTCACTTTTTCAAAAAGGTTTGTGTGGGGAAGAAATAATTTGGGACCTGTCCTGTAAAGACTTCCATTTGAGAGTTAGAAGCATTGAGCGTTAGTATTTTTTTTAAGGACCACCAGCCCTGTTCAGTTAGTTTGGTAGCAATGCAGATATTTTTCTTACAACTGCATGTATTTTTTGATTGTTCTTCAAAATACTAGGAATGTTGCAGTCAGCATGCCTTTTACCATCGTATATTACCATGATTTGACAGCTGACAAAATAAGCATGCAAAGGCTGACATTTGTGCCAGATGTCTTTCATTATATATTTTTATAGGCTTAATTTTTCATGTGTGTGCTTTATATTGGCAGCTTTATTTTTTTTTGCAGATGAAGCTTAATTGTCTTTCTTTTATGCACATTTATACTTTAGTAGATTAAAATTTTACCGCAAAATGTAATTTAAAGTGCTGTGCAGAAAGTAAAAGCTTACTTAGAAGATGACCTGAAAAGGTCTGACCATTCCTTAAGCTTTAGAAAAAGGAGTTAAAAGCATCTTATTCTGATAGAGAAGCTATTGACCACCTGAGGGGCTTAATGCTATATTTTTCATTTCATTGCCTTATGGTGGCCTTTAAGAAACTTTTGTGATGCTGCTTTAAGGAGCAGACAGAATCCTGTTATCCTTAACAAGTGTATAATTTAAATTTTTGCGGAGACTTAGCAAGTTTCTGATGATACGCATTATTTTATGGCAGTCTCTAAATCCTTGATAAACAAGTAGGGTAATACTGAAGCTTGAGTTCTCTCTTGGGTTTGGCCCTTGTGCCGTTTGGTTTCCTGATGCATCTGGGAAGCATCTCCCAAGGAGTAAATGAACATAACAAGTTCCTTTGATCTCATAGCTCCTGGTGTGCATTCACACAAGCTTTCAAACCCTTTTCGTAAGTGTATCTGAGGAAATGGGGATGAATGGTAGGAGAAATGGTTTAAGGCTTTAACCTGTGTCAAAAGTTAAGCAGGGTAGGGCTAAGCCAGATTTTTATTTTCCTTTTCCCCAAAACAGTGAGATATCTGATATATGCTTGTTATATATGAGGATGCAATTAAAGCTTCAGAAATTTTTCACAGCCTGTGTGGATGAAAGAGAGGTTCAGAAATAATGAATAGCCAGTGTTATGACATTTTCCTGTGTTGACAGGGACTCAGGTTATGAAATTGCCAAATTTTCTGATTCAAGTCAGGAATTTAAACATCTGCAGTAAGCACCAGGACAGTTAAACGGGTTACCTTGGGATGATGCTCGAGTGCTCACTCGAAGGTTCATCTTGAGTCTTTTCTAACAGGATTCTTAAAGCTGGAATGTGCTTGCAAAGGAACTGTTTTTGCTCAGTTAGTGTATTTTGAATGCTGTGTTTTAGAAAATCTGCTTGCTGCTAATCTGAAGTTGAGTGTTCTGGTGCTGCAAAGGTGCTCCCTCCTCCCTGCTCTGTTGTGGTGGGAAAATATGGGGAATGGAACAGAAACTGGATGCCACAGCTTTTGCCCTAACAGATTTATGGTCCTCTTCCAAATGAGATTTGATTCTGGAGAAAACGGTAGGAAAAATGACTAGTGGTTGCGGCTCTAAGATGGTGTGGGAATCCAGTACGATCTGCTCAGTAAGCTTGAACAAAATTTCATGGGTATTTTTAAAACAATAAATATAATTGTTGACTCATTTATGTATTTCCTCTTACATAATGTCCCACCCCCACACATATACTTGTTTTTGCTCCACTGTACTTTACAAGACTGTGTTTGTGTGTAATATAGTTGCTGTAATCCTGTCCTCCCATCTCTCAACTTCTCCCTTAAGAGCTTTCAAATAATGGTTTGAAATGTTAACACTTCTCTTTTTCAAAAGTATTCGTCCTCAGCTTTCAAATGAGCACCACTTTGAATTGTACTTCTGATACTTCTCATTTTTGTGCATTTAAGAAACCAAATGGAGGGCGCTCATTCTTTGTTTTCCCTTAGGTAACAGAAATCATCAAAAAGAATAAGACCTATTTTGTGTCAGCTTTACAGATTTGGTAACGCTATGTGCATGCATACATCTTATTCAGACTTTCAGTTTTATGAAAATTCATCTCTCGCCTCCCTTTACCAAATGCAGAACTGATGTTCATTTTAATATAACTTAGTCATGGAAATAGGTGAAAAGAAATATATGGATGTGAAAGGGCAACAAAACGAGAAATTTGAACTGCAAAAGACTTTAAAAACTTAAGATACTTGTTTATTCTACTCAAGTAACAAATGTTTGGTGAAGAAACTGTTACAGCTTGTTAGTAGTAAATCTATTAATCTGTACATTTGAATGCAAATACAGTGATATTTTTATAACCATCCTTTAAGAACACATTTTATATTAAAATCTCAAAGGAGGACATTCAATTTCTGTTGCACAGTTTACATCAGTAATAGCTAGAAAATTCTAAATTAAGGTATTTTTTCATGTGCAAATATATTCTGAGGTTTCTGTTCCCAAATCTCACAAATGAAGAGCTAAAATGGTGACTTAAATGGTTGTGAATTTCCATGCTTGTTACTAGAGACAACGTGTATGGAATTGTTTAAGTATAATTATGGGAATTGTTTGTGCTTCCTGTGCATCTCAGGATATGGTTAGTAGAACAAGTTAAAAGACAACCCTCCCGTGACTCAAATAACGAAGTAAATAAATTGTCATAAACTCTGGCAGAAGTGGGGAGATCGGACTTCTGCATTCAGTGCTATTCTACAAATTAAATGAGTGTTTAGCTGTCTCCCGAGTGTAATGCACAAATGGATGTTTCTAAAATATGCATTGTTATTACTGGGCAAAAGAGTTAATAGAAAAAAATCTTCAGAGTAACAATTTTTTACTTTTCACATAAATGCATTTTATTCCTCCCCTCTTTGTTTTGTTTTCATGTCCATTCTCTACCTACTGGTGTTACATCATTTGCACACTTGGTTTTTAAATGCTCTTGTGAAAGTATCACTCTATTACTTCCAGCTGAGTAAGTACTCAGTTGTACCTCATAAGCTTTCCAAGTCACGTCTTACAGCAGTGACAACCCTGTTAGGGAAACAACTGAGTCTTTAAAGCCCAGTTCTTGTTCTTGTACACCAAGTTAGTGATGCTTAGAGTTGAATGTGGGCATATCGATGAATGATGGTGCAGTAATTTCAATTATTCCATTCAGTGGTGATGTAGGTGTTGATCGGTTTTCAGATACTAATCCAGTCCCTTAATACAGCAGTTGGCCACATGTGCTAGCTTGTCCTGTTATAGAACAGCCTTCAGAGAAAGCAAGTCCTGAAAGAATTGGGTCTGTAGTTTAGACATTTCCTATGTAACTGGAAAGTAAAGAAGAAATAGGTAGACAATTTCAAAGGCAATTATGAACTATCATTGGCTTACACCAGTGAAAAGCCAATAAAACATCAACCTTATGTAAGGCAAGGTAGAAGACTTATTTCCTTGATCACATGTTATGAATTTTGTCTTGTACTTAAACTTTTAAACAAAGTTCTTGGGTCATTCAAGTGTTCTCAATAGTGAAAAAATGTTGGAAGTATATACAAGACAGTTTTTATTCTGGTGCCAGTTCTGCAATTCAACGTTAATGTCAACAACTTTTGTCACCAGGAATGCAATATAACCAATAGCAGAGGAAAATCTGCCCAACCGTCTGGGGATGATTCCTCTGCTGTTGTAAATTAGCCGGAATTTTTGTGAAAAGCTTTCCACATCATGAATGCTTTGGAGAGTATCAGTGCAGGCTTCAGCTGGCTTTAATTTGCCTTACTTAGCTGTGTATTATGTCCGTACTTGCTCCTAAAAGTTGTGCGCAAATAATTACTTGTCATCCTACAAATAGCGCAACAGAACTTTGGTTGCAAAGCCAGCCTTGGATGGGCTGGACACAAAAGGAGAGCTATACAATTATTTTTCTGTGCATTTAGTTTTCTTTGAAATGACTTTTTGCTGGATTTTTTTTTGTTGTTGTGCCGTTGTCCTTTGGCTCTGTAACTTCACAAGACTACCACACCTAAGGTTTAAATCCTCGTGGTAAACTATTAGTACTCGTAAGTCCATTTATTTTCATACATTTTAACATTTTCTGTTGAATTATGGATGTTCAGGTTAGTTACCTTGCTTTAGCCAAACATCTCTGTCTGATACTGCCAATTTCATGATCTATAGGGAAGGTATGTTTAATTTAAGATTCAAGGACACTTGTGAAAAGCTTGTGCGTGTGTTCAAATGTAGAAATAAGAAAAAAATCCCATTGTTTTTCTTTTTGACCTCTTTCAACTACAAAAATGTGTTTTAATGGGTTTCTTCAATACTGTGGTACATGTAAGCTTTGTATGGTTTCTGTTCTACCTTGTTCTTAACTTGCTTTTCATTGTATCTTTTAGTTTGGCTCCTATGAAATATGAGAGTCAGATTTCTAATGTACAGCAAGTTGGAACAGGTTTTACTACATCTCCTTTTTTTCCATTTGCTGTGTTTGGGTACGTGCGAATTTGAGAATTATCTACCTTCTCTTGATGATTAGAACATTTCATTTCTTTGCAGGGTAAAAGACAAGACCTACTTATGTAAATCAATACCAATTTACCTCTCTTCAGTTTAAGCTATCATTGTGTGTTTTTGTATTTTTGATGGACACAACATGTTTATTTTAATTCTTGGGCAGAAGTCAACAGCACTGAGAGGGGAAAAACCTCAGCCAAACCAGGTATATGTTCAAACTGATGGGGTGGGTAATACCTGCTTACTGTCAGAAGTTACTTCAGAGCTGTACTACTTTCCTTTAATATTAAAACTGTGTTCAAGGCTACAGCCTTTAATGCTCAGTGTGTGTGTTTTTTTTTGTTTTTTTTTGTTTTTTTTTTTTTGAAACCTTCACATTTGAGTGGGTAGATCTGGTGGACAGTACAAGTGACTTCCGCTGGTTTGGCCAGGCTGCTGGTTTCTGTGGTGTGTGTTTGTTTGTTTATTTTTAAATTATTATTATTTCTTGTTTTCTTGCAGAAAACATTAATGAATAAGGGTTCTAGAGATGAGAGTTCAGGGTACTCCTTACTTTTGCAGCAGAATTATGTTTTTTAACAGTTTTGTATGAATTAAGTATAAGGAGTATTTTCTTTAGTTATAAATTGTGTGTGTGTGTGTGTGTGTGTGTTAATGTTTGTTTCTGAATGTTGGCTTTTTAAGCTGATATACTGACATAGATATGTGCATGTTTTCTTTTGAAGTATTTTTTATGAAATTTTATAAGATTTTAAAATGATATTGTCTATATTGTCTAGAGGAGGAAAAAAAAAAAAACAACTTATCAGCCAATCAAGAATTTTCATTCTTGTTGAGGTTAATGAGGAAGCTAGAAGAAGGAATGAATTCCAAGAGCACCTTTGACAGATATGCAAGAGACCTGATTTTAGTAATCTGTGATTTTTGTATTCTGAATGACTGCGAGGAGGAATACTCCTAAAATTTGTTTGTGTAGTTCTTTCTTCGTGATGCTTGTACATGGTGTTTCCTAAAAAGTCTCATTAGGTGTACTAGGATACGCCAGAAAGAAAAATCTGATAATGATCTGTAACTACTTCAATTCCGCTTTATGGAATTACCTGTTTAGAGAACTCAAAAGCATGCTTTGTACTGTGGTTTTGCAGAAGCAAAACAAAATCATGCAATCTTATTAGAAAGAATGTTAAATCACACTGTTGGAGCAGTTGGTCCTGTTGTCCAGGTTTCTGATGTTTCTGTCATGCTATCTTGTTTTGAGTGAACTTTTTATTTATTTTTTCTTACTGATTTATGCTCCGCCCCTCCTCCCCCAGAAGAATTTCCTTGTGGAGATGTGTTCTCTTTTTTGAGCTAATAGAAGCACTAGAGAAATGCTTTCTTTTTTTGAAATAATGTAACACTTTAATTTTTTTTTTAACTCTTCACTACCAAGGTTCCTTAAAAATGAAGGCAGCAATAGTTTGTTAGTTGAGAAACTTTCAGGCTGCACTTCGTACTTACATATTTCTTCACAGAACTCTACAATACTCCTGTAACACAAACTGTACATCAGTAAATATCATTGATTTTTTTTTTTTCCTTTCATTTAAGAAACCAGGAAAGTGCATGCTTTTTTTCTGCACCAGTTTTAGATTTAAGACTTGCTGGATACCAATTCCACACTTAGTTCCCTAGGTCATGTTGCTTGTGCAAAGATATTGATCTTGATCATGTTTAGCAATCTCTGCCAGTTGCCCCTGTGTACGTTCCAGGCTTTGTCGCACACTAGATATGTTGCCCTGGAAGAGGGCTCATTTGCCAGGAAGCTGTGTTCTCTAATTTCGGACTTTTTGGAGTGCTATGAAGCATGACTTAAATTTTGTAGGAATGCTCAGCCTGTAATCTTGGTCATCTGTATTTTAATTTGTTGTATTAATATTTTAACACAAGATGAAACTGAATATTTCCATCTGTTATATGAAATCCTAGTTCGCAATGACACGTCTCAAGAAATGAAATTTATTGCATTTGTGTAACAAATGAAAGAATTATGCTACCATTACAAACTTGTTTACTAATAGCATAAGTTGGTGGAATTGGAATATTTAAGTAGAGCGATACCACTTTGGAAGAACATATGGGGGGAAAAAAAAATCCCTCCTTTATCGTGTTTCACAAAAATGATGAATGCTAAGGTGGAGGGATTGCTGACATGCTTTTTCACCATACCATGGAGTAGGGAAATCCTGTTCTGGTTTTATTAGTTCTGCACAAATCCTGTGACTTGTTGTCTTCCTGGATTATCTTTTTAGCTGCATGGAAGGGACATACTGGCTTTGCACTTGCTGTGGTCATAGAAAACGCAGGAACAGATGGTGTGCATGGTGAAGTGGAACCTGCTGTGTGTTCTGTTGTTAACTAAACTGAAAAGCATGGACAGACATCTAACTTCCAAGCTACAGATGCTGATGCTGTTTGTAGGACATATGTGTTACTTGGGGAAGGTGTGTTGGCAGTGGCAGAGTACACAGACCAGCATTCCACAGAATTTGTGACTTTGTACCCTGGAAGCATTTGGCAACCTGCAGAGATTGTTACAGCAAACATTTTAACCAAGTTTGAAAAACGTTGGTATTACAGGAAGAAAATAATCATTTAACCTTAAATAAACATGTTCTGAAACTTGCTAGAAAAATTTTTTTTGTTTGTTTGTTTCAGGGTAGGCTGCACACATGTAAGGGTTTTGCCTGTTTTGATATAATCATTGATCATGTTGGCCATACACGGCAATTGGCAGCCCAGCCACAACATTTTATATGTAGTAAAACTACACAGATGTTAATCAAGTTATGAAAAGCAAAAAAGGATAGCCTAAAAGACAACTGAGTTAGAAAAGAAAATCAGATTTTGACAGTATGATGTAAATCTGACTATTGTGGACAAAGCACTGTCTGAAACATACATACTCAGTTATTGCTAATCTTATGTGTGTGTCTTGGCAAAGTGCATTGGCTTTTTTATCAGATGGACAGGGTAAAAAGTAAAGTCAGTAGGTATTATGAAGACTAGAAGCTCAGTTTTGGAGTAATGATTAATTGCCGGGATACAGTTATTAAGAGGCCGTAGTAAGTTTAACAACAACAGTAATAGCGAAGTTGTTAGCAATTGGAAGTCTCCTAAGCTCATCTGCAGGTGGGTGAGATTGAATGAGCATGCTTTTCTCTCCTGATAGCTCTGAAAGTATCTTTGCAACAAGCTTCTCTATGTCTGAGACTATATATGCCTGGCTGGGGCTGCACGTAGGGCTGCAG
Source organism: Chauna torquata (assembly GCA_013399475.1). NCBI lineage: Eukaryota > Metazoa > Chordata > Aves > Anseriformes > Anhimidae > Chauna > Chauna torquata. Next base: position 453,978 of record VXAL01002301.1, on the reverse strand, counting down.
ACAGGGCATCTTTGCTCCTCACCAGTTGAAAGATGATCAGTGCGTCCCTTGATGAAGGGGAGATGACCAATTTCTAGTAACTTTTGGTCGTCTTGAAAAGTTTGGCTCTCTGGTAAGAGAGGGATTTCAGCTGGCATCATGCCAGAGGTTGCGTTTCCTGGACCAGCTGAAGATGACTGGCCAGCTGGACTGGTGGATGGTCAGGCTGCAGGTTTCCACAGACCTTGGCAAGAGGAGCAGCCCTCTCCCCTGCTGCATACTCCTTAAATCTTGGTAGCAGAAAAGACTTAGGATTCCCACCAACCAGTGACTAAGTTGGCTTTAGTCATCAATAGGTTTTGTGTGAACTATTAGTGGAGAATGCTGTATTTTGAGTATTTTTGTTCTATTGCTTCTGTAGGTGGACAATTTAACATGGCGTGATTCAGAAGATTTATGTCAGCCATGAATTGGATTGTGGTCCATGGCATTCCCTAGAGTATAGGTCCGTGCCACATCCAAATTAGCATTATGTCTACCTTGGAAGGCTGATGTGCCAGGTTAGCATAAAAATATATGATGCAGTACAGATTTGGGTGGTTCCTGAATTTCAGCAATGGGCAAAAATTACCCTTGTGCTTTGGGCTTGGTTCAAGCTAAGGGATAACTTCCTGCTTGGGTCCTGTGCTTGTGTGTCACTTGGTAGATAAAAGCTAGCCCATCTCTGACAAATCTCTTACTTCACATTCTCACTTCGGTGTAGTTTGAGGAATGAAAAGATGCTTCTGATTTGTTTACCAATGGTCATAAGTTCTGGTATAGAATTCTAATGAGTTGTTGAAACTACAAATTTAAATGTTGATAGAATAATGTCTCCTAAAGAGTTATTTAAACAAGATGTTGTCTGGGCAATGTTCAAAATACATCTTTTATTTGGCTTAGAAAACCAGTTCATGAGAGGGCTTTTAGGTAGTGAAAAACCCTGTGTTTGTTCTTCAGGTGTGAAAAAGGCTCATATAAATGAGTAGTATGAGCAGCGTGAGCCATTCAGACTCTAAATAAGTAACATGGCTCCAAAGACATCCAGTTTGCCAAAATACTTTGGATATGTTTGGAAACACTATTAAATAATTACTGGTTTTGAGTGTGATACTGTTTCTATAGAACCTTTTGGACCACCATTTGGAAAGATCTGCTTTTTAATATTTATTTATTAGTCTATAGTATGACTCTTTTGGCCGCAGCATGAACATGCATTTTAAGTGTTAGTGCTGTAAAAATCATAAAGCTGAATGTCATGATTTTCTCCTTAGATAAATCTTTCACTATTATTGCATTTTTTCTTTTTTTCGTATTTGATCTGCTGTGTTGGAAAATGTAAATTATTACGCTTGAGCATATGTAGAATCATTTAAAAATAACAATAAATACATTTCTACATATCAGCTTTTCATTGGCCCTGATATTTGGAACAGTGATTAAACTTTTTTTTTTTAAGAAAACATTTGCATAACACTTAACACAGTAACGTGTGCTTTGTTAAATAGGTGTATCTCCTGAGCTGGAAATTAATCTTGCTGAAAATTCTTGATTCAGTCTTCATGAAATGTGAGCAAGTCCAGATTTTGTAACTGATTGTTATGGATATATCAGCTTGGTTATTATAAGAATACAATTACAGGATTGCAAACAGTAACTGAAAGAATGTTAATATTGTAAAATTTATTCTCATGTACATGTACTTATTTGAAGACTATAAATACTTGAAAATGGCAGCAATGAATAAAAAGTTTTTTTGGCTTACCTGTAGTGCTGTTTCTGTGACATGAGCAGACCTTTTGAAACTTGTGGCTTTTGGCTTTGATTTTTTGTTAAAGGCAATTTCTTGTTACATAATTATTTCATCGTGTTTGCGTTACACTGAAACCTGGCACGCAGGGTGCGCGCCCAGGCTGCTCGCTGGAGGCGTGCATGCAGTATTCCAGCGCTGTCCGGCTGCGCAGAGCTAGTGCGTGGGCTTCGCCTTCCAACCAGGGTATAGCAGATGAAGCGGCATCAGCTGTCTCTGTCACAGACAGCCATACTCTCCTCTTCACCCTGAAGGCAGCGAGGAGTTGTTTTGTCAGGTAAGTTCTGGTTAAGCATTTTGTGGTTGTGTGTTTTTTTTGGTTTTTTTGTTTTAAACATAAGATATAAATCAGTGAGTTTTGTTTCAGTTTTGTTTCTTGGTACCAACGTCTGCATTTGATGGCAATCAGCAGGTACTTGGGCCTAAGAGTGCCCACAGGTACGATTTGCCGTGCAGACTCCCCTTTCCTGGTGTACTGCTGTCTTGTGAACTGCCCACAGGCTGTCCGTCTTCCTGTGCCAAGCCAGTGCTAGGCTGCCGAGGTGCCTGAGGTTGTGTGTGTGCTCTCTGGCTGCACTTGATTTCTTTTCTCATCATCAGCACAGAAAGCAGCTCCGGTCTTGTGGGTGGCCTTGGGGCAGCCCTAAAGAAGCGGCGTAGTTACAGCTGACGCGTTTGGTCTTTAAGATGCCTCTTGCTGTAGGACAGTCGATCAGATACCTGTCTAAAAATATTCTTAATGGAAAGTTTATGAAGAGTTGGTGTGACTCTGAGGCGCTCCCTCAGTAACAGACTCCTGCTTTGAAGTTGGCTCTGTCACACGTGCTGGCTGCAAGAGGCAGCTCCAGGAGACAGGAGCTCTGTTGACTGAAAGAAACTTCATGCTATGAAGAAATACTCTGACCCACTTCATCCGTCGGTCTGGGCTGGCGGTTAGCTGGGTCTCCCTGAAGCACGAAAGATCAAAGATTTCCAGGTGTGGCACAGCATTATTAGCTTTAGCAGAGCTGGCTAAACAGGGGGAATAAGAGATTTCATGAGGATTTCTCTAAGCAGGCACACCTCCTGTGTCAAAATTACGTCACTGCTGTGAGGTTGTTAAAGCTGGAAGATTACATACCTTGGAGCCAGTACTGCATCCTTCGTCTTTGCTGAGTGAATCAGTGTGACTGTTTCTGTGACATTAATGTTGATGTACTGGTACTTCATGGTAAAGATGTCATTTTCTTCCACCAGTACTGCTTGCTGTCTGATGCAGGTCTGAAATCTTCTACCCAAGGTAGTTTTGTTCTTCATGTATCTCACTTCTTCATAGTAATAAAAAAGCAGCTTTTCCTTCTTAGATTTCTTCTTCGCTTAGGCATTCTTTGAAGAAATCTGCTTGTCAAAGATTCTTTACTTTGAGAAGTCTTCTCTGCTTTCCTCTGTTATTGCGTAAGCAGTGTTGGTGGAACACAGGACTGAACTGGTTTGCCTCGCGGAACAGTCAGCTGTTCTCCTAGGCTTATTGGTCAGTTCTACCCAAAGCAAAATCAGACATCTTTGAAAAGACTAGGAAGATTCCAGCATCTTGTTTTTTGAGGCTCTGTCTCTGTTTGCTGTAGCCAGGACTTCCTCAAGCTTTCTGGAACTTCTTGTTGAGATGTCATGGATATCATATGGGAAAATCTCAGTTTTCTTTGATGTTGTGCAAGTGAGTTTCCGAGCTACTCAGTCTTGTTCAGCTGTTCTTGGTAATGTGCATACCATGAACTATAGCAGGTCCGTTTCCCTTCTAAATTTACATAGAAGGGCAGACAGCAGTTACCAATTTTTCTTGAAAAGGTGTAAACACTTCATTCAAACAATGCAGAGCCACTAAGCTCTAGCCTGTAGATAGATTATGTGAATATAAATAGAGCTGGGAAGAAGGTTTGCTTGAAGGAAAGTCTTGTGACTGTGGTCAGGATGCTGTGAAAAGCCTGTTCCTTTCAAGTGGCTTTGAGGCATGAACAGTGCCAAAGTTGGATGAATCTTTCACGTTCTAAAGAGCAGCAGGGCAGGAATGACCAAATAGTGTTTGGCTGGGCTCGTCATAGATGAAAAACTAGATAGACTTTGGTCATTGCCTTGAGAGGTTGCCCAGAGAGGTTATGGAGATATCCATGGAGATATTCAAGATCCATTTGGGCATGGTCCTGTGCAGCCATCTCTGATCCTGCTTGATTAGGGAGGTTTGACCAGATGACCTCCAGAGATTCCTTCCAACCTCAGCCATTGTGTGATTCTGTGGTAGTGTCACAGTGATTTCAGTGTAAATTTTTACAGTTCAGGGGTGAATGTGTGATGATTGATAACTCTATGCTATTAGAAGCAGCAAGAAGAAAGTTTCAGGCAGTATTACACATTGATCTCTTTGAGATTGCCTCTGTGGTTAGGTAACAACTGCAGCTCTGAGACTTCAGAGCTAGAATCAGTTGAAACCTGCCAGCTGTGGACGAGGACCATAGCTGATTCATACCATATATTCCTCTTATTTCACTACGCATGATCAGCTGTTCTTTTGGGTCTGAAAATGGACCTCTTCTGTTTGAAGAAGAGATATGACCTTTTCAATCTCTGTCCTAAATTGTATGGAGAGATTAAAAGGGGGACAATTCACAATTGATTTTTTTCTCTAATCCAAGAAGTAGGGGCACCAAATAAAATTAGCAAGAGGCGGCTCTTCATTCAAAGCATGGTGAAGCTATAGAAGTTCTTGCTTTTGAGGAAGAGGAGGGACATAGGTTGCATATCACTCCGGTGTGCTGTCATTTGTGAACTCTGTAGTGTAAACCTTTGTTCTGTGCTTCTCTATTCTGAAATGGGATGGTGGTAGTGGGGAGCAGAGCAAAAGAGAACTCAGAGTTCAAGGTTGCTTAGACCAAAGCTGCTTTTTCTCACTAATACTGAAAAAGCGTTCAATGTCTTGAGAAAAATAACTTATTACCAGCAGAACAGAAATCTTTCTTTCTCAATGAATGAGAATATTTTCTTCATCTGGAAGTTGCTACAATGGTCTTGGCCTGCTTGTACTTGTTTGACGCTCATTTACTTTTTTTTTTGGACATTTGTACATCGTTTTTCTTCACAGTGGAAAAAGATAAACTTAATGAAAGAATGGTATTGTATAATAAAAAAACTCAATCATAATGTATTTGCATGATGTGGTAGAATATCCGAAGCAGCACTGATGACTGTCAAGCCACTGTTTCCCATGTTTCAGTGTCTTGAGTGTATAAACTAAATTGTATTCTTTCAGAACTTGTGCAGGACCCTTCCTGGGTTTAATTAATAGGAACTGAGTCTGTAATTTTGTACAGCAGTAATGTCTTGGAGTATTTGACAGAACTACAAAACTGCCGGTGCCATCAGCCTTTGGTAGGACGGACAGTTTGATTTTAAGTTTTAAGTTTTTTGGATGGTTGGGAAAAATCCCGGTCATGACTGGTCCTGCAGTCTTTTCCATTGTCCGAGACTTAAGAAAATGATTCTCTTTGTTATCCATTTGTGGAATGTTGGCTGCTATAGCTACGTACTGAACCTGTTTTTTTAGGATCACAGTGTCATGGTTGGTGGTAAGGGATCTTCTGGCCTGCATGATGACTTTGGAAGGTAAAGGAGAGGACACGGGAGGAGAGAGTTTTCTGCTGACTAGTTAAAGTGATTCTGGCAATTCCATTGCTGCTCTGGTGGTGAAGCGAGCTTGGCTTTATAACTGCTGGTTATGACTATGGTAAGCAGCCAAAAATTTCACAGGAATGCAAGAGAGGAGGAAAATTTGACTTTAACAGCTTATACATCATCCAAAAGTGAATGGAATTTCATGGGACAAAATGAAAACAGTTATATAGCCCATGGGGATTTCCTCTGCTGAATATCAAAGGTATACTGTACACCATTGAGGTGTAGGCACTTCTGCTTGAAAAGATTTCAAGATCCTTTATGATGAAAGGAGTTAGGCAGTTGAAGTATAAGGGCTACTAACAAGTCTCTTTGTAAAGTACATAGCAGTGTTATTTGAAATGTCCCATTGACCTCAATAGGTCTTTGTTTTATTTCTTTCTTGTTGTTGCTGCTCAACATTGAGATTGTGTTGAAAAGATACTGTGATTTGATGGTTTTGGGTATGCTTGACAGTTTCATCTCAATGGTCTGGCTCACACTGGGCCAAATTCAACTTTAGTAATTTCAGTACATTTGTTTGCCAGAAAATGCTTTTTTTTTTTTTACACTTTTTTTTTAAAACAGGTTCTGAAATCACAGGAGTTTGCATATTACAGGTTCTGTGATTTAGGCACAGTTTTTAGGCATAATACGTTTGTTCTGAATTAGATATGCTCATTCTAGTGCATGTGTATTATGTACTTAAATGTTGATCAAAGAACTATTACGATGTGTATTAGAAAATTGTAGTGTTTTCCAAATCTATAGAAATTCTAAATGGATACTTACCACCCTGTGGACAATAATCTTGAGAATAATAGGAAATCCCTGCAGGGTGTGCCATTAACTTTCCTAGAGGATCAGTATTTATATCGTAAGGCTTGCAAGACAGAGGCTGCCATTTTGTTTGTGTGGCTTGCAGTTCTTTAATTCTAAATTAATTAGGTTTTAATTCTAAGTAGGGTCTTGGAGAACAATTGAAACATTTGCTTTAAAAGTTGCTTAACAAAAATAGCTTGTTCTATGAGCACTGGAAGTAACAAATTGTGATTCTCCCGTGAATTTTTGTCCTTTGTTTCCTGTCTTGTCTTCCATCACACTTTCCATCCTTCTTCCACTCACCCCCTTCTTGAAAACAATAAGATGTTTATTAAAATTGTAAAAGTCAAATACACTTTAACTTTGCAATGAAAGCTAATTTATTCAGTGTATACGGATTTAATCAGGATATGACTGGAATTGTGTTAATCTCATCTAGCAAGCACCTTCAGAGACCAATTGTAGCTTGACTTCTGGAGCTTCTTTTCAGAGGTCTAAGAATCAAACCGTTAAAGAAAAAGCAACGTGATGAGAAGAGTGCCATTGAAGACTGTGGAGCTTTCCAGTTTTCATTTAAAACAAACAAACAAAAAAAACAGGATTTCCGAGAATGATAACTCAGATAAATGATCCTTCATATAATTTTTTCCTTTATATTTCTGTGAAGTTAAATGAGTGTAGATATGTTTGTAACTGATCTTAAACTTCTGAAAAGCTTTTTAAGTAAAGTATTATTCATGAAGGCTGTGGATTTTACATATGCAGCCATTTGTGTGAGTGCCACTGGTAAACAAAATACAGAAGGAATTACATGTCAAGTAACACTACCTCTGTTACTTCTTGGGCTGGGCTGCACACAGAGCTCCACAGTCGTGCAGTGGAATAGCAAGCATTTTTATTCCACCAGCCTGGCCAATATAATCAACATTTATGTGAACAAATTACAGATAACTGCAAGAGGATTATCTCTAATATTTAACCTGTGATCTCTAAAAGCTTAGTGTACATGTGTCTCAAAAAATCGATGGCAGTACCACAGCCTGGCACGGTATGCAAGGAGAAGTGCTGGTGTCAGAGTAGAGTTGCAAGCAGAGGTCTGTTCCAGGCAAGCTGCCTGTGAGGTTGCTGGAAGACATTTCTTGAATCCCCTAGCTTATGTTGCATCCAGTCAGGTGAAGCAGGAATGATATTCTTCAACAGCTGCATGTTGTTATCTTTTTTTTTTACACCCCCCCCGCCTTTTTTTTTTAATACTGTACAACTTTTGTATGTTTTACATGAGAAACTTAAGGAACTTATTTGTTTACATAGATGTGTTCCTCATCTGTGGATATTGTTCAACGTATGTACCTTATGAAAAAGGAAATGTAAGGACAAGCTAAAGTAAAAATAACATAAGCAGTAGTATTGTTTTAGCAGAACATATTAATATGGCAAAGATGTAAGAGTAACAGGCATAGTCAGAGGGTCTGTATATAAAGATCTTGGCTTCCGTTGCAGCCAAACTGACTGTGGCATAGCAAAATTACATACAGGAATGTAAGGAATTGAAAGTCATAAGATTACCAAGAGCTATAATACTTGACCGAGTCTAAGTATAGAAAAACACTTTAATGTATTATAGTTTTATTAAGTCAACAGTAAAGCACAACTTGCAGGAAAAGGTGAGACCTAGAAAAGTCTTAACTCCTAATCAATAGCACAGATTTTTCAAGCAGCAGCATATTAGTAAAATAAATTTTGAATCTATGCTCTTAATAAGAATCCAGTGATAAAGTTGTATAGTAAGGAAAACATCCTTTGAGACTTTGGTTTAGCAGCTGAATCTTACAAAATTATACGTTACTTGATAGATTAATGAAATGAAAACAAAAGAAAGTATTGAATTAGAATAAGACTAAATTGAAGTAAGGAATTGGAATAAGGAGACTAAACTGAACATTTAATAATTGTGTTAACTTGAGTTCAGCACAGGTCCTGTACATGTAAGACTTTGTGCTTACTAGCTGAGCTGTCTTGTTTGAAGCTAATGGTTAATAGCTTAGAAGTTGATTAACTTGTCATACCAGTCTCACCATATTTTTGTTTTTCTCAAACTAGATGAAAGGTTCATTTAAGTATGGTTACTGTAGTACTGCATTCCTGATGATGCTGGTAGTTAATGACACTCTTTGTTGTAGAAGTCAGGAAATGTGGGTTTGAGCCTCTGGGATCTGTATGGCTGGAGTATGAAAATACTGTGTCCTAAATGGCGAGGTGTTGCTGGAACAGCTTGGTACGTAACATTGCTGATAGTAGATGTCAATAGTTTTGCTTTTTAGATGAATTTATCCGCTTACTGTACTGCTATGTCACGTTCACCCATGCAAAAATACTACTTCTGAAACTAAAAATCTCTTTCTTAATAAGACTACTCCATATTTGTTAGGGTGCTCGGTAGGGGCGTCTGGCTTCTGACACAAGTACTGTCCAATTGCATTTTTGTTCAAAATCTATTCGGCACAAAGGTTCTGGTTGGTTAAATGGGCTGACATTTAACATGAATTAATTTTGTCATGCTGAATAAAACATCCCTTGTGGTATGCAGCCTTATTGCAATTTGAATTTTTAATTTAAATAGAAGGAAATTATTCATGGAAGTTTACATAATGGAATGTTTGTCATAAAGTGCGTTTAATGTATGCCAAACTCATGTGTTCTTACTGTGAGAAGAGGCTGTGAGACTTTCTTGCCCATTTGGCTTGTTTTCCAGTTTTCAGTGAAGTGTGGGTGGGGCAGAATTGGCACTGGAGATGAGAGAGATTTCTGGATTTGCGATTAATTTCATTGAAATATTAGGATCCTTTTTGACTGTTTAATGAAAAGCAAAATTATTTTATTGAAGCAATGCTGATAATTTTCCTAAATTAAACGTGTGTAGTATATGGGATGTTTATGGAAGGTCCTAGACTATTTTGCTGTCCAAAGGAAAACTTGTCTGTGGAAATACAGCCACCCCCAAAGTATCTCTTGGGGCTGCCGTTGGGAATGAAGGCATAACTTAGCCTCCTTTCAACCTCTGATCTGGTACTATGCGTCATTTGGAAACTTTATTATGTAGTGACCTGTTGTATCTAGGTGCATTAAGGATCAACTCTTCAAACATGATGGCAGATGGTAACACAGATTTTCAGTGCTGCTGAAAAGAATTTCATCTGATTGAGGACGCTATACTTGTTTGTATGATAGAGATTGCAGTTAAACTCCTGTCTCCCCATGTTGACTCTTCAGTAGCTGCTATGCAGTTCCGTGTTCTAAACTTGGTGCAAAAATGAAAATGGAAAGATGTCAAAACCTATAAGTCTTCAAGCAAGCCTGAACAGAATATCGTAATTATGGTGTGTGTACATGGGATACCTATTGTACATTCCTCATTTCTTCACAAGAAAAAGTCGTTTAATTCTAGCAGGATTAATTTGTTATTGAGAGAGCCTGGTGATTTTAATTTGCATGAAGACTCAAACATAAGGAAAATGTGATGAGCAATGGCAGCCCCTTGTAACGTGCTTATCCTCTCTGTCCTTCCCAGAGATGGAGACTGGTCCTGCAAAGACCAGGCCACTTGTCTGATTTTGGGATACATGGCAAAATTTCATCATGTTCTGCAGGCTTACTAGACAATAGTGAGCTCTGAGGAAATATATAGTGATTCCAAAATTAGCTTTCAAATAAACTTTTAATATGAGAAGGAATCTGGAATTTATTCAAGGCCCTCTACCCCCTCCTCCCCACCATGCTGGGATACTATAGAGTGCTGCAGTCTAAGGATTTGTAACTCTCCCTGTTAGATTCATCTACAGAGGAAGTGCCATTCTTGAAAACTCTCAGTATCCTAACTCAAACTTTTTCATCAATAAAAGATATAATAATGTTACACATGTAGAAGCAGTACACTAAATAGTTGAGTAGACTTACTTGTTTGGAGAGAAGGCTACAGATGATGAAAGGCCGAATTCACCACAGGTAAGAACTGGAAAAGTGGTTCAATTAGGAGATGACAGTTGGATTTTGGAAGTAGATTGGAAAATGAATATTTTCAGTCATCTTTGATATAATCTTTAAAAAGTGCTTGCTAACATAACTGAGATTCAGTTTTTGCCTTAAAAACCATAGTATTTTTTGCCTTGTATGAGTTCCATGTTGATTTCCCATTTGCCTTAAACGGTTGACTTGTAATGGTTGCAAGCAAAGTTTGGCAAAACTAAAAATACAGCAGAATGCTTGTTTTTGTTTTCAGTTGACTGAAGTGTTTTTTTTGTTTGGTTGTTTTGTTTTAAACAGCAAACAATTTCTTTATGTTGAAGAGGATGAAGCTATAACGGTGGGGTATTTCAGCTGTAGGCAGGGATGTAAAATTGTTAGTATTTGAGGATTTTGTTTCAAGGGTGTTTTTTTTCTCTGACTTTGTAGACCAATATGTCTACAAATGTTTGTTGTTAAACAAATAAACCCAAACCAAACAAACTCAACCCCCCCTTCCCCCCACCCCAAACAAACAAACGAACAAAAAGCCACCCAAACTCTGCTAGGTTTTGGATTGTAACTTGGAGTTGCGTTTAAGTGCCTCCTGCTAATGGAATAAGCTGTGCATATCTAATGGTTTTTAGTTTTCTAAAATGGTATTAAAACTGAGAATAAATAACAAGATGGTGAATATTGTACCTTTTAAAACTTGTTTTCCAGTTTTTTTGTATTACTTTTTATCTTGTTTTACTTATTCTGTTTCATTTCACTACTACTCTATAATGCTTTCTTAAGAATCATGAAATTATAGCCAATGTTAGAAAATCTGGCTATTTTCAAGCATTATCAAATGTAATCTAGGTATTCATGAGGTTGGAGTCGAATTTCTGTGACTTGCCAAGGCAAGAAATATTCGGGAGTACAAAAAGTTGAGTACATTGTCTTCAGGAAAGCATTGAAGTCTCTGATAAGACTGGAATTCAGCTGTTGGCTACGCCATCATTCCTTAGAAGCTCCGTGCATACAATGGTTCTCTTGCTTTAAATTACCTAAGAGAAGTCCAGCCTGTAGAAATGCTCTTTTTTGGCTAGAATACTGCTATGTCTTTTTTGTTTAATGCGTGCAGCGCAGAAGCAAATTTGAAGAAAAATCATTTTATATATTTTTCTTAAATGTAGCTTAGAACTATCAGGACATAATTTCCCTGTAGTCTATTGAAAATTCTCCTTCTATAAAATCTGTAGGGTATTTGGACTACTTGTTACATGAGGGAGTTTTTTTTAAAAAAAAAAAAAAAAAGAGAGCGAGAGAAACCCCAAAAACTGTATTTATTAATCTCTCTGCACTTATTCCTGGGTTCAAACTCTGAAAGACTGTAGACAGACTCCCTGAAATTGGGATCTTCCTCTGTTTTGTTTTTTAATAATCTACATTATTTTGTACAAGCTAAGGAAAAATACTTGAATAATTGTTCAGTAATTTAATTAGGTTGTAGCATGACATTTTTAATATATAATCAGTGCTTTGGATTGATTTAAACTTGGAAAACTTTGCCCTTACAAGGGAGATGGATGGAAGATAGCCTAAAATAGGAGACTTAACACATGCTTAACATCTTCAGAGGGGTATGAATGTAAGGACTGTTTCCAGCAAGATAGCTCTAGAAAAATCCCAGCATTTTAATCTGCTTAAAGTTTTGGGCAGCAAGATTTCCCAGTTGTGTGATAACTTCAAATAGATATGCTCAGCATCAAAAAGCTGGAGAACTCCTGGTGCATTAAGTGATCTGGAATTTTTTTTTTTAATAGAACGATGAAATGAATAAATCTGTCTTCTAATCATCAATGAAGTAGCCTGTTCATTATGGATGCTCTTATATCCTGCTGTTCTGGGATCTTTGCACCTGAAGCCATAGTAAAAGAAAAATATAGGTTATGTTGCGTGGCACCTACTCTGCCCCTCTCCAGAGCTACTCACTCATATGTTACTTACATGTCCAAGGAGTAATAAACAGCCCTTTCTTCCCCTGAGAATTAGTTTTAAAGTTATGCTTAATCTGGAGTAAGAGAATTCACGTTCACACAGTATGAGCAAGTTACTGTTTGTCAGTTAGACCTCAGTACCTGTTTCTGTGCGTGCTCTTACCCTGTTGCATGTACTCCCCTTTGCCGTTACTTGTGGTAACCATACAGCGTAGCTGATCCCTCAGCAAAGAGCCAGGCTGTCTTACAATTAGTGCGAGGTACAGTGTGCTGTGCTGGGACTCTGTTCCTGCTGAGCTCAAGGATCTCGCTCCCGTCGGAGCTGTGATCCTGACTTCAGAAGCAAAACCACTTTAGGTAATATCTTGCTAAATATTTCATATGGAGATATTAGAGCTAGGTCTTTAAGTAACATTGGAAGATGGTAGTCTATATCAATTAAAGAAAAACTATGTTGAGTTTAACTGGTATGTATTCACTTAGCCCAATATGTGTCACCACTTTTCTTCCTTACGGTAAACCTTTAATCTGTTTGTGTTGTTGCACCTTACAGGCGGTGATGCTTACAAGCCTAGTGGGATATTTGCTTGGCAGTTATGCTAATAAGCATGCTTATAAATCTATTGACTCTATATATTAGGGTTAGGCCTTGCCTAGTCCTGGCTTTATAGGTGTGATGCTGATTGATTTACCTAGCTCAGTCTAATTAACACCTCCAGTTAATGGAGTTAAAGCCTAGGGGGAAGCTTAAGCATTAACTTGTGAGGTTTAGCACTTTTTGAAGTACAATTGCTTTGTCTTGACAAGAGTTTTAGTAAGGAGTTAATTAGGTCAGAGCAGGTAAGAGATCCAACATTGCTCTTAATTGCTAGGCAAGGCAGTGTCTTACCTGTGCAATCCCAGAATTTCAGGCTTGTGTGCAATTTTTTCTCATCAGCTTTTGAGAGTTGTGGGTAGCACAATACAAATGTGATGAAAGGTATTATGCTTTCCCTATGTACCCAGATATACCCTTCACTTAGAAAGGATTTAATGACCATTTGAAATTCAGAAGCTCAATGTTTAAACTTGTTTTGTGTTAAAAGCAATGATTGTGATTATGTTGTCTGCCTGTCTTAGGGTTTCATCGCTTATTGAAAAAAGCTAATAATGCAAAAGTAATAAAAATTGGCAAATGTCTCAAAGGGAGGAGTAGTAAATATCTCAAAAACCTTCATAATAACAGAAAGTTGAATAAAGGAGAGAGACTTTATTAGTACCTGAACTGAGGAAGAAAAGGTGTTAGACCCAAGGGAATTGGCATTGGTAAGGGTGATCTCATGAATGTCTCAGCCACAGAAAGAGCTTTAATGTGACCAAAATCAATCAACCACATAACACAAATCTGTAGGAAAGTAGGCTTTGTTATTCACAGTGCTCACTGAATGCCTTTTTTTTTTAGGAAGCGTGTATTTATTTTACAAATAGCTATACCTTAAGCAATCTATATTGAACTAGGTGGCTATTGGAAGTCAACAATGCATTTATTTGTCAATGTTATTTTATAGACTCTTTAAAAACCATTCTGCAGGATGATGAAACATCTCTTAATTGGATGTACTTCTCTGTATAAATGGTTTTATCTTTTTTCAAGTCATTTGAGTCAAGATCAGAGACATTTTTTGTTCCACATATAAGAGTAAAAATATTTAGGTGCCAATTGTAGGGGAGAGATGCTGTAGCTTTTTGGGAAGCATCAGTCTGGGATTGCAGTTAGAGACAGTATATGAAACTAGGTGACTAAACTAAATCTTTCATATCCCTGTTGTTTTGCAGAGTGACTTGATTTCTTGATTACTTTTTTTTTTTCCCCCATTTGGGAATATGCGTAAGACCTTTCCTTGAGTCTTGATGCTGATTATATCATTGATTGTATCTTATCACTCTTCATTGTATATAAAGAAAAAAAATCATAATGTGTATGTACATAAGGGTTGCATAATGACATCAGTAGGCTGGTCACTTTTTTGATGTATGTGAAAGTGCTTAGCAAAGGGTATTTTTTAATGAGGAGTTTGTTTTTCTTTTCCCATAAGAAGACTGCTTCATATTTGAAGTGTTATCTGCTTGTTTAGATAATCAGGAAGAAGTGGAATTTTCTGTCCCTACAGATGTGTTGTCTTCTCTGTTAATCCAGAAAATTGTGCGATGGGATGAAGCCTTTTTGACAAATCTCAGAATGATCTGGTATCTGCTTCTAAAATTGTCAGTGCCTTGCAAAGATTTTAATTAAAAACATTTCTTGTGTCAGTCAGAAATGCAGAAAATGATAAACTGATGTTGATTGCTTTTAGTTACAATTTTAAAATTTTAATAGAATTAAAAATTTATAAGATGTCTTAGAACTGTTACAGTAAACCATCTTTTAAAAATTATTTTTTTTAACTTTGAGAGCACAGCTTCACTTTTCCTTGTTTTTCCTCTGTGCTTGAATAATGAAAGGGATTGGTATGGTTCCTGTTGTTTACGTTTCTATGGACTGAGATTTTCCTTGACCGACTTTGCTGTTTTATTTGTTTTATTAACAAGGAAAGTAAATTTTAAAGGGAAAAAAAAAGTGATGTGGGTCAGAGACTGCTTATAATACTAATATAATAATGCCCTTTCTGTATATGGCCAATCTTTATGCATATCAAGAACAATGATGCAAGCTGACTGGAGGCGGGGCTAAGATCTGCTGTGAGCAGAGATGCAGAGTTGCCAGCTTCCCAAGGCAAAGCCTTTTTGTTCCTGATGTCTCCAGCAAACCAAAAACAGATAAGTTTTTGTGAAATATGACCACATTGCGCAGAGAATGTTGATAAAATTTATGGATTTAATGTATCTTCAAAAACAAAGTAAAATTATTTTAGGGGGCTTTAGTGATGCTGGCCTTTATAATTTGAGCAAACTGATGGTGCCCCACATGCTGGTACGCAGAGAGGAGTTCTGTAGCTACACTTAATTTAAGGATAGCTGTGATTATCTTGTGCTGCAAAAAGAAACCTGAAGTAGTCCCCAGTTTTGCCTCTTTCTGCTTCTTATTTGAAGAAGATTTTTTTCTTTTGTGTTGTGGTTGGAATCTTCCTGTTTCCATTCCTTCCACTTTCCATTCCAAAATAATGAAGATGGTGGTGAAGGAAGCAAACTTTCTTCTCCAAAGACAGCTAGGTGGAAATAAGCCAAGGATCAAGTTAAGACACCCCTTCAGAATATTGCTGTGAACTTCTTAGAGTACTGTTTCCATTATATGGACATCTGATCCAGCTTATAAATATATAGCAAAGAAAATGAAATAGGAAAAATGAAATAGGAAAAATGAAATAGGAAAAATGAAATAGGAAAAATGAAATAGGAAAAATGAAATAGGAAAAATGAAATAGGAAAAATGAAATAGGAAAAATGAAATAGGAAAAATGAAATAGGAAAAATGAAATAGGAAAAATGAAATAGGAAAAATGAAATAGGAAAAATGAAATAGGAAAAATGAAATAGGAAAAATGAAATAGGAAAAATGAAATAGGAAAAATGAAATAGGAAAAATGAAATAGGAAAAATGAAATAGGAAAAATGAAATAGGAAAAATGAAATAGGAAAAATGAAATAGGAAAAATGAAATAGGAAAAATGAAATAGGAAAAATGAAATAGGAAAAATGAAATAGGAAAAATGAAATAGGAAAAATGAAATAGGAAAAATGAAATAGGAAAAATGAAATAGGAAAAATGAAATAGGAAAAATGAAATAGGAAAAATGAAATAGGAAAAATGAAATAGGAAAAATGAAATAGGAAAAATGAAATAGGAAAAATGAAATAGGAAAAATGAAATAGGAAAAATGAAATAGGAAAAATGAAATAGGAAAAATGAAATAGGAAAAATGAAATAGGAAAAATGAAATAGGAAAAATGAAATAGGAAAAATGAACCATTTATATTCCACAGGAATCCAAAGACAAAGCATCACTTGATGAGATTGATTTTTCTTTTTTTTTTTGATTGTTGACTAATACTCTTATCTCTCTTTTATGTGAGGAAACTACCACAGTTAGGAGAAACACGGCCACTAGAAATTTTTGTCTCATTCTTCTCAATTCCTGAGTGAGAGAAGATTTTGAAGATTCACCCCTCGGTGCAAGGGAAATGGAAGGTGTGCTGAGGAGGGGCAGTGCTGCAAATCCTGTCACCTGGGTGCAGTGGCACTGATGAGCAGCATGTGCAGCTGTGTTGGACCTACGTGACTTGGGCAGGCTGAGATTTTGCATGTCCTCTTAATTGGGGATTCTTTTGTAACTTGCTGATAACGGGTAGGAAATGTGAGGACTGCTATCCAGGGGCAGTAGGCTATCTGAGATCACATCAGAGCTTTAGTGTATGACTGAATCTCCAGCCCAAAGGGAAGTGAATATTTTCATGTGAAAAACATGAGTGAAAATGTGTATTTTGACCCCAAAATCTACCTTGAGGGACATTTGCTTCCATAAGTAAATCTTTAAATCTTTTAAAAATGTGTGTATTTTTTAAAAAGCTAGCACTCTGCAAATGAAGAATGATAGTTTAAAATCATTCAGCCTTGTGAAGGGAATTAAGGCAGCTTGTGTGTAACAAATCAAACAAAGGAAGGATGAGGGGGAAAAAAAAAAGACAAATCTATGATGTTAGGCTTGTGATTGTAGAAAGTAACAAAAGAAAGTTGTAACATTGCAATTAACAGTGTGGAAAATGACAAATATATCTTTCATATTTTGTTCAAAACAAACAAACAAAAACCACCGAAAAAGCCTGTATTGTGATATGAGATGACTATGTGATTATGAAACACTTTTCAGTACTAGCTCAGGAGGCTATGAAACAGCAGAGTATTTAGATGTACTAGATAAATTAGCTAATTCCTGTCCAATAACTTCATGGATTATCTGCAGAGCTCTCTGTACTGATAATGTTGATTATTATTTTCTTCCCTCAAGAACTTGTTGCATGTGGAAAATTTAGGTTTACTTGGAAGAAGTTCTAGACTTAACAGCCTAACGCCGATCTTGGATAAAATCTTGAAAAGACTGATCCAGGACATGATTAACCAGCAATTAAGAGGTCAATATAAGTAATGCTAGCTAATATAACTTATCTGACAAGATCAGCTCTGATTTTATCTGGGGGAGCGATTAGCAGTTTTCATGCAGTGTTCTAAGAAAGAGAATGTTCCAGAAACAGCTCAGATAAAGTTTAAATGACTGAGTGCAGAGACTGCTGTCCAGCTCCTTCTTCTCCCCATCAGTACTGAGTAAGCATAGTACAGTGCTCCTTTTTACTGTCTTTAAAAGTTATTTGTGTTTTGTTTTAGTCCAAAACTATTGAGAAACAAAACAGAGAGAGTCCTGGGAGCAAAGAGCAGGAGTCAGGATTTTCTTCTCCTTAGAAGAGCTCCCTAACTCTAGTCTTGAAAAACCATGTTGGCTGTCACGTTTTGCCCATGTTTTTTCCAGTCATTCTGTGCACTGAAGTACATATAAAAAGAGAGCAGATGAGGATTTGGATACCTCAGGGACTTAAGATATAATTAAAGGCATGAATGCCATTCATTCTGGATAAATTTGTAGATAACCCTGTGGTCCATACGGTCTGAGTTGGTGTTGCGCAGAGAAGTTAGAACAAGGCAAAATCAAAACACTGTATACCCACTATACTAATTATGGCTAATAAGTTGTAAGTGAGGAATCACTGAGCAACTATTTCAGCAGAAAACTGCAAGTGACTTATTTGGTTATCTACCTTTGATATTTATGATATGAAACAGAACTTCATATATGAAAAAAGTCTGCAAATGTTACAGAAATTTGTAAAATGATGAACAGTGAAGAGAGCAAGCAGCTGCTGCAGAGCCGTATGGACCACTCAGCAGGTGGTAGCAAGATGACAAAATGCGTTTGAATACAGTCAAATGTGGAGTCCTACATCTAGAAGCAAAGGTGGCTGTTGGAAGGGTGATGGTGAATAATCAGCTGAATGCAAGAGTTCCCAATATAATCAAGGCAAAAAGGACCAATACAAATGTGGCTGTTTAAACAGAAAATGGAGCAGAGAAAAAATGTATAGCAGTAGTCAGCATGTTTCATCATTTCTGTAGTAAGCTGATTATTTTGCTTGTTGCTGGCACCCATATGTGAGGTTAAATTGTGAATGCTCCAAGTCTGATCTTTTGATTAAAGAATCAGAAAACAGCTGAAGAGCTGGGTCTTGGGTGTAATTCCCTTTGGAAAGACAAGGCTGAGGCTGAGAGAGATGACCTTTGCCTGCCTCTGTGCTCCTACACAACAAACTGTTCTGTGATAGTGGGTCCGTAAGTTAAGCAAACAAATCTATAACCAGATCTAGGGGCAAGAAGACTAGATAAACTTAATTCAAAACTAAAGGTGCAAGTTTTTTCAGTAAGGATAACAACAGCAGAGCATTGTGTTGCCATATATGGGGTGAATTTCACGGTGAGTTTTAATCAAGATCAGATGTCTTTCCCTACAGAAAAGCATTACTTCAAGTATTAATTCAAAAATAAATTTAGCTTTGTGGCCTGTAATATACAAAAAGTAAGATTATGTGATCACAGTGGATCTTGTGGCTTACTAATTTGTGCTCCCTAATGTGATCAGGTGTTTGCTTACTGTATGTGTTGATAGTCTTGTTTTAAGGGAACTCAAAAGGGAAGGTGGAAAAATTCATCGTATGAAATCCACAGTTCCCCAGCATGATAAACATCTGGCTCGTCATAGGAGACTTGCATTAATTTATTATTTTTAGTTCACAGGCGTCTTGAAGTGGGGCTGTGTAATTTACACATTACGTTTGTATTCAAACTTGTGCTAGTAGTCCATAAATGAACAGTTCAGCAACAAATATAATGCCAAACAACCATACTTAGAGTTGCCTTTGCAGTGTATTTTTAGTGCATTTTACATTCATTTGAGAAGTTTTTCATCAAACATTCATTTTTCCAAAATGGATGCTTTGTTCCTTCACATTTCATTTACATCAATTATAAAACATTTCTCTCTTTTTTTAAATCTGGTTTATTCATATTAAAATAAAATTTTGGCTGTAGTCATATCTATCTATCTGTACACACACACACACATATATGTATATAAACCTGTTTGCATATCAAATATCTAAATATATAGAAACATATATATATATAGTGTAAGTAAAACTTAATACATGAACATTCGTAGCCTGTAAAGCTGACAGCCCCCATAAAAGGGGCAGAGAGTTGGAGAAAGTAATATTTTGAAACAGACTGTTAGTATATTATCTATAACTTACACTGACAGATCTCAACATGAATAAGAAATTTGATATTCAGTTGCATCCATCTTTACCAATTTTTCATGGTAGGTGGCTACCTAGAACTGAATTAATAAATATTTTCAATCAAAAATTTCTAGCTGTTTTTGTGGATGAGACTGCTTAAAACTTTGTGTCCTTTCTTAAGAGTTCTGTAGAGCGTGTACTTTGGAGTGACAATTTAGACTTTTTTGGAGAAAAAGATATATTTTGTAATGCATTTTCTTCTGTCCCAGGGAAAAAAATATCAAAATTTTGGGCAGGGTGTAAGCTTTAAAATACTTTGATTTCAGTAGATGAAACATCAGAAGATGTTGTCCTTTTTGTGTACATTTGTGCTTTGCTCAGCATCTTTTGCAAAATAAATGCATTACCTGTACGGACTTGCTCTGCCCTGTTTTCTGTACATTTCTTACCCCTGATGGGGATGTGGTGCTTGCATGGAAGTCCAGTGGGGGAGTGTAGGGCTGAGCAGGGCGAGAGACCGGTGTTAGGTTGAGCAGCTGGAGAGGTGGTGTGTCCGGCAGACCATGTGGTAGGCAGTGCTTGCTGTGCTGAATTAAAGACAGGAGGGCATATGTTTTCAGAAAGTTGTCTGAGGAGTGAAAATGAAAATTAGAGACTTGCCATTTTTCTGCTTTTCACAGTATCTGTGAAAGTGACCTAAATTAGATGACTTGCTTGGCTTGCTTGCTGCTGTTGGTCCTGTGAGCTCAGAACGCTGGAGACCTGTGTAGTTCAGTTCCATGCCTGTGTATACATCAGACAGCAGACCTTGGCTGTGTCCCTGCATACAATTTAACTACGGTTTTATTTAGCACACAGGATGGACCTGTTCTTCACTGTTAGGCTGTTAGGCTGCTGTCTTACTGGTAAGAGAAAATGGATGGTGAGAGTAGAAGAGCTGCCTCTTGACTGAGGCAGCTGGAAAGAGCTGAGTCCTGTGCTGGGCTCTGCCACGCAGTTGCTGTGTGATGCTCGTGTGTCACTTAGCTTTTTAGGAGGTCGTCACAAAATATGTGCCTTGCTTGCCTTTCTCAGTTCTGGGCTGATTTGCAAAAATGCTGAGCGCTCAGTCTTCTCAAGGAGAAGCTGTACTTTAACTCAGGAGATGATGTGCTTTGAATATTTAAATACATATATTTCCTAAGTACTCTAGAAAATAAGGACTTAAGTTTCCATAATAACCACCTATATTTATATACTGCCTGTTGCTCATGCTAGAAGCAGGCATAATGCTGACCCTAAACGCTAATGATGCTGTGAGTGAATCACGTCAACTTGCTGATGAACTTTGCAGAATGTTCTCTCAGGAAAATAATTCTTGCCACTGAACAGCTCTGAAACCTGCAAGAAATGATGCATGTGGTTGTGCAATAGGCAGTGGAAGTAAGACAAAATATTGAATAAAGTGAACATTGTAGTGAAGTATAGAGGGCAGTGCAGCTGGAAAATGGCACGTGTGTGGTTAAATGTGTTATATAATTCATCTGTGTGAGGAGATTGATTTGCTCAGGCAAGCTATGTTAGGCACTAACTCAAGACATTGATTTTCTATTCCTGTGCTCTATTTGTTTATGAGGTTTTTTTGGGGGGTGCATCAACATAGAAGTGAAGTGAATGAGACAAAGCTTATTTTCAAGTGAAATGAGTTTTTGTTGGTACCAGGGGATTTTTTTTTTCGTGTGTGTGTGCTTTTTCCTTTTGTGGTTTTATAACTTAACTTTGTTGAACACTGAAAAGATTTATATGGATAGGAAGGAAGCAGTGTCTCTTCAAGATACAAAGGTACTAGCAGAAAGAAGTGGCCCTGGGATCACTTAATTCCACTTGCTTTCTGCAGATGGTTTTAATGGCTTTAGTCTCCTGCAGATACTCAGTTGCACTCACGCCAAATTAACTATTATCTTGTAACTGGTTATAAATACTAAGGAATAAAACAACTCTGAAGAAAGCTAATTTATGGTTGGAACTCCACATCTTCTCTTATAAATATTAAATGTTTTGTTTCACTCCCCTGTTAGTATCAGTTCACTGCTTTAAGCATTTTGTTGGCTCTTTGAGTTAAGGGAACCCAAAATGTATTGCCTGAAACAAAGGGGTCTGGGACACGACTCGGACTCTTATGAGTATTGCAAATACAAGTAAGTACAGATCTTGTTGGTACTCAAAAGTGTATGTAATAGGGGATTTTATTCAGTCTGTGTGGGTGATTGGTGCACATACTGTACATGTGGTGTGAACGCTCGTACTTTATTTTTTTGTTTATACTTGGAGAGAAATCCTATAAGCTCAGAAAGAAAAAGATTGTTTTGGAATGGAAATAAACTTTAAGATATGTACAGAGTTATACAGTTTGGTTAAAAGTTGATGTACATCTTCCTTCCCCCTCTAATAAACAAAAAAAAAACTTTATTAGCTGTAGTACTTGTGCACAAACAGAAGTAAGTTATCAGATCATCTCAGCTCTATGGTGTGTATGTTACAGAAAGGAAATGAGTTTGGGACAGATACTGTAGGATATTTTTGTGTTCCTCCATGTGAAGGAAAGCTCTGCAGTTCCAGAAATCAGGCTGTACACGTAGTAAATTAAAATCTATGGAATATCCAAACATTTAAAGTAGCATACTAGCAAGTATTAGCCAGTATCATTTTGGATAGTTTTTTTCTGGCGTTTTTCTTCTTCTGGTGTTTTTTGTGAGGTTTTGTTTTTTTGGGGGGGTTGGGGTGTTTTTGTTTTTTTCCAGTTGGGTTATTATTCAAAAGAAGGTTTAATGTCTCTGTTTTCCACTGTGAGAAACGGCAAGTGCATTTTCCTTAAACAAAAAAACCAGTTCCTTCTAATGGTATAAAAGTCCGAAGTTAGAAAGCTAGGAGGAGATGAGGGAGTAAGCAGTAACAGTCACAGGCTAGGAAAGGGAATATGCACGCTGGCAGAAGTTGTTCTTTGAGTGGCTAACACTGTCATACATTGAGATCATATAATGTAATTTTAATATTTAAATTTTGCTCTTCCATTGTCAAAACATTCTATTAAAAACACCGTTTTTGTTTGACAAATAAAATAATTTTGCTCAGAAGAACCTCAGCAAACAGACAATTAACCAGTGGTATTGGCAGAGCTATGCATATTTTTGCATATATTATTGACAGTGACAGCCCAAAAAAAGCCCAAGTAAACAGACGAGGACAGTTGATTTGAGATTAATTGATATATGGATACTTTTCTCTATACACAAAAACATGCCTCTTCTGTCTTGAAAGCATGTTTTTGAAGCAGTTGCTTGTTTTGTAATTTTAGGCAGCATTATGTGATTTGATTCTAAATATATTAACAGGTACTGCTGAAAAAATACAGTTGTTAGATTCCTGCCTAGCAGAATGACAGTTAAACAGTATCAGTGTTCAGGAATGTGCCATTAGATACAAGTGTACTCTTTCTTGGTCTCAGCCCTTTCTCTTGATTATGCTTCAGGCCTGTGATCATGTGTGTCCTGTGAGCATCCCGCTGAATCATTGAAGATTTACATAGACTGAGATGTGTTTATTTCTATATTTTGAAAGAGAAATAGATAAAGGCTCACAAGAGCCATTTTGGCACTGGTGCAGATGCTTCTTGCAGGGAAAGTAGTATTGAGAAAACTCAGGGTCAACTCTCCAGACCTTAGTTGTTGATGTTGCTGCCGTCAAGTGAACTCTGTACAGCCCACACTCTGGTTATGAACTTGCTGCTGTTGCCTTTGCTACTTGAGCTTTCTCTTTCAGCTCTGAGTGGCTTTAGCACATATCTGGATAAGTACTCAAAACCAAGCTACTGCTTTTGTAAGTGACAGATTTTGAGCAAGTTTTTTTTTTTCCCCTCTTCTGAATTGTTTTAAAGACTGGTTTTAGAAACTGCACGCTGCTGCATCTTGGTCAGAATATAGCCTTTTTTTGGTCCAGGTCCATTGCCAACTTTAAAATTAAAATGAAAGTGGACATTTCTAGTCAGTTTAAATATCTTGTGGTTTTTTTAATGTTATATTTAAACATATATGTAATGACTGTGTAGTTTTGCCTTTCCTTTTTTCCTTTTCCAAGGAAGCTCATATGGTCAGGTATTTAAAAATAACCCGCTGAGAAAAACTTAGAGTCCGATTTACTCGCACAAAACCCCAGCTGAGATTGGACTGATGTTAAAACATGAAAAGCATTTTGTTGCCACTTCCTCCTCTCCCTGATCTGGCTGCAAAGCTGCGTTGATGCCATTTAGTGGTTCACTGCCTTGCCGTCAGCCAACCTGGGGCTCCTTACCACAGCCTGCTTTTCCCAAGACGAGCATGATATGTCAGCTGTCTTCATTTGTTTGTTTGTTTGTAACACCCTGAGCTTTCAAATAACTCCTCTTCTGCCTCCTATCTGGGAAGTTGCTCTGCAGCAGCCTTTCCTCTGTGTGGTAACAGCCCAAATTGCAGAAAGGGGACAGAGCCTTCCCCTCCAGATCCCTGCCTGCTCCTTCTTTACAGAAATAAACACAGTTTTCTTAGGATTTTAACATGTATGGGCTTTATTTCTGATACATTTGGTATTTGGAATGCTTAAGTTAGTGCTTTGGTTATGATTTTAGGATCATTTGTCTTCTTCAGGGCAGTGCCTTGCATTAAGGTTGTTACTCGTTGATATAGAGCTGGGGTGAGTGAAAGCCTTGTAGGACAGTGCTTGGGCAAGATTTGTTCTTGGGTTTAGTTACTGTGATAGTGTTGTATTTGCATACAGATTTCCTTTGTTTTTTCCATGAATCTGCTCTGACTAATCCTTTGGCCTGTATTTCATTAAAAGTGTTGACTTCAGAATGATGGTTTTGGTAACAGATGAAACAAAACTTTTCCTTTTTTTCCTTTGTACAGAATAAAAAGTACAGGATGACTTTTTTTATTTGATAATTGAGAATGTGCCTGACTTTGTTAGGAAAGCAATAGTCTAAGAATACAATTCACTAGTCTTTTTATATATTAATGCCAGTATGGTGTATCACTTCTCACTCCCACTTATCTTCTTATCCCACCCCCTTCCCTTCCCTTCCCCCTCTGCTCCCTTCTCTATTTTTAGAGGCAACACAAAGCTGTTTTGCTTTAAGCGAGGGACAAAGATTAGGAGTTTTAATGTTTTGCAGCAGATTTCTAAAAAGTACCTGAGCCACAGATGTATATTCTGCTCCCCAAATGACAGTAAATTGTTTCTGTGTTGTATTCAGGAATGCTGTTTTTGTTTACTTTAAAAAAAAAAAATTTTTTTTTTACTCCTTACCTCAAAGCTCTGAGTAAATTGTGACTGAAGGTTGAATTCTGGCGAATCTGTGTGTGAGGAGTACAGATTCTCTCCTCCTCCATACGCGCACTGGTATTGTGTAATGTTTCCTGTGCTCTTGTGCAAATAAAACTCAGTTCAGTGTCTCCGTGTTCCTGTGATCTGCAAACTGCATGGCAGGGAGAGGAGTCTTAGGCCTGTTTATGTGGTGGTGATAAAAATCACACATACTTTCAGCAGCCCTAAAGACCCTGCAGATTTTATTAAACTTTAAAGAAAGCATGTGAGTTTGTGTGTGTATCTGTGTTGATAAATCTATATAACTCACACAGAAGGGTGACGGTAAGAATGCTTAGGCTCACTTTTTTGTCAGATGCAGGTTTGCAGCACTGCAGCCCCCTGGTACTGAATGAGAACACCGGGCTTTTAGCTTATGTGAAGCATGCTGAATGCTTAACGGTTACTTGTTTGAAGGGTAAAATAGTTGTTTACAATATTTAATAATGTGGGAAACATTTGATTTAGTTTGCAGTTCTTTTATCTTAAAGAATGAATAGAATTCATTGCTAAACAAAAAATGGGACAATGCAAGCAATTTTTTTATCAGTATGTACAGATACAGAGAAATCTTACTATAGAAATAATATTTTTGTTAAATAATTAGTTCATTCGGTTTTAAAGTCTGAGATTAAAAGGTATTGTGGTTGCTGTTATTCATAAATTTCTGCTATAGAAAAAAGTACATTAATATACTGTGATGTTGGGTGTTTTTACTGGAAATTGAAGTTTAATATTTTTCCCTGGATTTAATATGTTGTATACCTGATTCAATGTGATAAGTACCTTTTTAACAGGGCAGCATATTTTAATCAGTTCATCAAAGCCATCTAGGAATCTGTCCTTGCTCTAGTTAAAAGCAAGTCACTCAATCCACCCTGCTAGGTTTTTTCGTTCCTGAAAGCCCCATCCTTCTTTAAAAAAAAAAAAAAAATCATCTTCCTATCTGAGGTTGCCATCAGTGCTCATTCAGCTGAAGGCCTTGCCCTGTCTGTCCCCGTGACAATTTCTGCATGCCCTGCAATCACGAGTGAGGTGGTGAAACCGGCACGTTAAGTGTCATAGCTGCATACGGTGTGGCTTGGAGCAGTCAGTGTTATTAAAACCCAAATAGTTATCCAGGATGCTCATTTCCCATTGTATGAGATCTCATTTTATGTCTTTATGCAAAGCTCATCTAGCAAAACATGAATGAGATCTTAGGTTTTTAATGTAATTTGGCACTGCCATTAGGGTTGTTTTTTTTCCTTTTGTGTTGAATTGTCAGTTCAGTTTTTTGCTCCCTTTTATAAAGGGTTGCAGAAACACTCATTGGAAGACACCGAAGGTTTGTCTTCTGTTAAGTTGATACCAATAACAGGTTGTAAAAGCTGTGGAATCTGTCTATGCATGGCTGAATGGATTTGGGCTTTTACAAAACAGGTTTGACACCCGGCCAGTTTTGGTCTCTGTAGACCTAATAAATGAAAGAGATTTTTCCACTGCCCTCTCACAGAAAACAGAAATACAGCTTACTGAATTGGCTGTTCGCTGCCAGTTTAGGAAAAAAATTGTCATTTTTTCCTGTCCCATCTAATGAAAGCAGTACTAATTAATAGAAAGCACTAAAACAATTCAATATGCTTTTCATCTTGTATTTGAAAGCTTTTTTTATGTACAGTTGTGATAAGAACTTTTGAAAACTAAGGTTTGTTAAACTTCAGCAATCAAATTGCATATGAGATTCAGACAGCTTTTAAGTATGCAGGGATTGTGACAAGAGAGTCCCTTTCCAAATTAGGCTGTTGGTTTGCATGCTCTTTCTGACGTCTCCTTCAATGAAAGAAAGCAAAGTCGTCTTTTTAAATTCAAAATAAATCTATAATTGGTTTATAGGGCCTTGCACTCAAGTTGATGGCATTTCTTTCCGTCTGTACTGCAGAAGGAAGAAGTGGGGAAAAGAGGGAGCCCCTTGCATCTGGTTAGCAGGCCCAGCTCCGTAATTGTCTGCAGATCAAAGAGCCATTTGATGGTAGCCTTTATCACCTTCCAGCAGAGTATCCCCATCTCAGTCTCTGCCCATCCTCCTAGTACAGCTCAGAGTTGGCACTCTAAAAGACCTACCTCCTGAACAGGACGGGAATGAGAATTTGAGGTGCGTGGGAAGTGGGGTGAAAGGCGAGGTAGAAGGAACATGACACGGGAATGTGACACTGGTGTTACCAAATAATGATGTACAAAACCTTTTTTTTGTGTGGAATGAGAGACTGACAGTACTGCTGACATGCAAGAGGAGAATAGAGGGTTAGGCATGCCAGCTTGTCAGTCATTTAAAAAAAAAAAAAACACGTATAATATGCATGCAGAAATGGTTGGTGTGCATGCTGAGATGCCCTTCGCATGTGTGGTGGTACCAGCCGTGCCAAAGGGATGGCCCAGATGTGGTGCAAGAGCCAGGAGCACGCACAGCCATGGCCAGGCGTGTGCACAGGCATTTCAACACATCCCGCAGTGGAGTGGCTACTCATAAAACTGGAAAATTCAGTTGTCTCATCCACAGTCATTAAGACAACAGTAAAAACTGGCCTGCCTGGTTAGAAACCAGTCAGGTAGCATATAAAACATATAAAAGGCCCTTGGCTTCCAGAAAAGTGGATGGAGGGAGGAGTCATGCTCATGTGACTCAAGGGAATTGATGAGGTGGGTAAATAGTCTGTGAAATGGAGTAGGATGGAAACGTGGCGGGGGTGCTCAGGGCTCTCCAAAGAGGTGCGATGAGCGTGACTGTGTGTCATAACCAAGTGTGAAGCTCTCTTTAACTGCTCTAACTTATATGGAGTCAGAATTTCTTTGTACCCTACCTTGCACGAGAGCATTAATTAACTTGGTGAAAGCTAAGGACTGCACCAAGCTGTGGCTATGGCAGCTTTTCCATTTGCTTCCGCCTGCACTTAAGGAACACTTGAAACAATTGAAGTATTTTCTCTCTTGTGAGAGATGCAACCTATTCCATTTGTGTTCGGCAGGAACAAAAGCGGTTTTCCCCATTTCTTCTGAGTGTCTGGAGAAAGATCCTGGAACCAAAACAGAAAATTAGTCATAAAATTTGGTCATAAAATTGGAGCTGTTTTGACTTTTAGAAGAACTGAATAGCAGTTTTTTGGGCAGATTGTTTTTTTAACCTGTATTAGTAAGTACGTGTGTGTATATATATATGTGTTATGTTTTATAGTTTTATGTACACACACACGTATTATCTATATAAACCTATGCATAGCACATGCTCCCTGTTTTTTAGTAAATTGAGTAAATTATCTCACTTTACACTTTTATTTAAATGCTATACATTCATTTAGACTCAGAAATTCATGTGATTAATATATAATAATTGCTCGTTCCAGTGTTGTAACTGCCACTGGAGGTAGGTATTAAAACCATTTCATGTTTGGAAAAATAACAGAAACCAGTATTTCAGTTGAAATTGAGCTGACTTGATTACTGTTGTTTTTTCCTCTTTGCTGAAGGACTTACAAAAAGCTTCCATAACTGCTGCACTGTCCAGTTGGAATTGTGTGAAGTATGTGGTGTTCATGCAGTCTGTGCTGGCTAAAGATGAGAGAGGTACCTGTGAGACCACAGGTTAAGGATGGGGCTTGCTCTGGCCACTGGCTGAACAGGGGGCTTTCTTCGTTCCTTCCACAAGAACCCATGCCAAACAAGTTCTATCACTAGGTGGTTCCCTAAGTTTTTGGGATGTTAATACTAAATACTAAACTGTTACTACTGAATTTTCTCACTGGCTACTGATAAAACCCAGTGAAATGCAGACATTTGTAATTACAGTGTGTGATACAGTTCTGCCAGACTAGCTATAGCCTGTAGTCCATAGTCCATGGATACAGCCCACTGACCATGGATTGCAGTTCGGAAGCTGCTGTTTTGGGGTGTTCGGAGATTCTTCAGTCTCTGTAGGAGAGCCAGGAGATGCAATATGCAGAGGCATGTGGTTTGGGGTGGTTGTCTGGCTTAGACATGCACTCACCTGGCAGTACACATACCTGATTTCCAGTCTTTGAGCTAGTAAGTGTTAATTTATGTATGCAAAGTGGAGAAGCATCAACAGGTGAGAGAGGGTTTGGTATGGAAGGATAAACTGAGCTAATCTGGGAGGGGGCAAAAAATGGCTGCTTCTAGAAATGAAAGCCTTTGCCCTTCTCCCCATCTTGTTCTCCACAGCCTTGGCCAGGTTGTCACATCATCCCCCCATCTCAGTGGCTGTAAAACTTTGCTCAGCCCATGGTGAACTGATTCAGTTTGCTAATCTACAAAACACATTAATAGTTCTATGCCGGATTAGTGAGCTGAACAGGTTTTTTAAAGGATAGGACGAGTGCAAGGAAGGGATAGCGACAGAAGAACCTTGTGGCAGTACTTGGCTGTGAGGTTGGCTCAGCAGTCTGGTGTGACTGCACTCTTTGAGCATTTGGAGCCAGCATAATTTGTAAGGTGGTGTTTGGGGTATTTCCGTCAGAGGAAGGATTTGTGGGGTCAAATAAGAGATCTGAAAAAGGAGATTATTAAATTTTCCAAATGTAGCCCAGGAGATAGAGGGGAAATCAGCATTTAAACAGAGTTGTCAAGCTTTGAGGCAACCAAAAACACAATTGCTCACTTCGTTAGAAAATACTTTGTTTCTACTCATCATGGCTTTCAGGCTCAAAACTTACAATTTCTGGAGCTAAGCATACCACTGGAATAGCAAGATGGTGTAAAAACTGACATTTTAATCACAGTGTCTCGCAAATTGGACACAAATATAAAGACTTTAATGAGCATTGTTTCATTAAGAAACCTATGCGTGACATGCATTTTTGTATGTGTAGTAACAATAAAACTCAGTTCTTTTTTTATTCTCTGCTCTTTGGAGAACTTTCTTGTGTCTTTTGCTTATGAATTGCTGTCTTTTTGTTGTATTAATTTTATCTTTTTTTTGAATTTCTGGAAGTTACCCAGGTGAAAACTAAAGCATAGTTTAGAAATAATATTAAGCCGCTGTAGCGGTAAAAGGCATGACAAAAACAAATGGTCACAGTGTATTTCTCTTGTAAGCCACTATAATAAGAAGGGGAGAACTTTAGAAGGTTTACTTTGGTAAAGTACTGCCAAATGTATGCCAGGAGTCATCTTCACTCTGAGAGATACTATCAGAGCCAGTTCAACGGCCAGTAAACATTATAGGTGTGTTTGCGTTTATTCTAAGCACTTTCTGTTGAGCTTTCTATGCAAGTTATCCTTATATGTGCGCTGTCACTCAGTGTTGCTAGTATAACTGTCTGATTTAATATAAGAAATGTTAAATCACGCATAAGTATATAACTTCAAATGCATTCTTTTGAAAAGAGGCTATAAGTAGATTTATTTTAGTTGATAACATATGGATAACGTTACTATATACTCTTTACTATTTGCTCTGTAGACATTTTTGGCACTGTTACTCATGTCGTAAGAAAGACGAATTGTCTTGTAGAGTACATAAAGTGAAGTGATATTAAATATTGGTCCGAAATAAGCATTTATGAAATGATGACCAGCTAACACCTTTAGCCAGCCAGAGCAGTGCCTGAAATAGCTGTAGATCCTAAGAAGATCATTGGGGGGCATAAGTTGATGTCCATAAAGCTATGATACTTTGTCTCATTTTGCACCCTGCATTTCCCTAGGTGCTTGGTAAGGAATGGAAGAGGCAATCAACGTTAAAAATATTTAACTGAAGCTAAATTCCCTTGAACTCACCGGGGTGGTGAATGGGACAGGGTTAGCAGCAGAGGGTTCATGGTGTGGGTGCTTCCTGTGTCAGATGTGGCTTGCATCTTGCCAGGACACGCTTCCTCTTATACGACGCTGTGCCATGAAATTATGGACAGTGTGCCACATCAGTGGGAAGTTGTAGGTGCTGTTGTTAGTATTGGTGACTTCTGTTTCTTCAAACATTCTTTTTTTTTTTTTTAAACCTAATATGAGATAAGTCAATAAAATCAATGGAATAGAGGTATAAGGTTGCTATTCCATTTTAATCTACTTTTCAGTGTGAGAAGAAGCTGTGAGCAGCTGCATGCAATGTATTGTGGAGCAGCAACCTTAATTTGTGAGCCTGCTTATTTGCGTAAGAACCATAATGTTTTATACTGAGCTTATTGTATCATGTTTTTTGAGCAGATTGAAATAAAATTGTAAACTGTAGTATACGTGTTGATCAATGCATGAAGTAGTTTTTGTGCTGATGCTAGTGCTGCAGCATTTATTTAGGATATTATGATTTTCACTTGTAAATTTGTTTTAGATATTTGTTGAAATTAAAAGCAGAAACATGATTTTGGGATTTTTGGTGAATGAAAGTCCTAGTCTTGTAGGAAACTATGTTCCTTACGATTTAAAGAACAGCTTTCCTAAGCAAACTTAATAATATAATTAGTTCTGCCACATGGAGAAGAATGCCTCCTCAAATAATGGCAGTAAGTTGATCATAACAAATACACTATTTGTATTGCAGTGTGGCTTTTGTGGTAATTGTATTACTGAGAGAGAACTGCTGAAGGTTTTCAGGGAATAACTTATACTTTAAAAATGCTGAAAACTACTTAGAAAAGAAAAAAAAAATCTTACGTTAAAATGGATTAATGGTCTTGGATGAGTCTTTGTTGTTGGGTAAGATGTTCGCTCCTATACTTGAGCCAGCTGGCTGAAGTCCTTGTAAGAATGCACTTGTCCTAGGGAAGATCAGTTTTTTTGATGATTAGTTCACTGCACTGAGCCTCACCTTTTTCTTGACATATATAGCGGAGTGTTTATATATTCACAGATCTTATATAAATACATGCAGTCCTAGAGCCTTTTCAAGCATTTCCTTTATCAGTGTTTTATGATTTGTTTTACGTTAAAGCTTTCCTACTTGGTATAGTGTTTTAGCCCATAAATATTGATTTCAATGACAAAATAATTAGGTTGGTTTATGTTAAACAAACAGACACCGTTTTTGGAGATCTGCTGGATTACAAATGAGCGTTTAGGAACACGATGTAGTGGTCTGTAGGATGTAAGTCTGTTATGATTGCTTACAGTTGAGAGACAACCAGTGCCTGATACTTGTAATCAGTTGGGCAGGGTTGTATGAATGGAAATGCTTTCTTTTTCTGTCTCTTCATTGAAAAAGTTCTTTGCTGACAGCCAATATGAGATATTCTGCCAAATATCTGATCTCTTTTTTAGGAAGAAGTTTAATGTAGTTTCCGTGATTGTACATTGAAGCACTGAAGTTTAATTCAACCGAATTATATTTTTCATCTTAACTGTAACTAGTGATCAGATAAATATTTTGTCCTTAAAAGAAAAACCTAGATACTGTATGTGCTCAATAGCCAGTTTCATTACTTAAATTGAATTCAAGATATAATAAAATTATTTATTAGTCATTTATCAAAATGAAAACAGGCTTTTAATACTTCATTATGATTTTACACAGTTTAAGCTTTTCAGTTTATTTTCATAAAACTTTTCAGTTTATTTTCATAAAAGTGAAAATAAATGTTGTAGGAATATGGAGGTATGTCACATTTTGCAGTAGTTAGTGAGTGCTTTTTGAAAATTAGGTATATCATCTCTAGACTAAATTCAGTCTCACAGGAATAGTCATTTATTCCTTGGAAATAATTATTTCTTATTGAAAAATAGCTGTTGGGGTGCATTTAGTCTGTGCTATAATTTGTGTGGAGCTGTGAACATGTGACACTTCTTCTGTTTTCTTGTTCTGCTCTTCTGGACCATGTTTGTACAGAAGTATTTACAAGAACCATCAAGAAAATGTTGTCTTGTTTGCTATTAAGAGCTCAGTAAAAAAAAAAATCTGTAAATTGGATTTTACTGTAAAAGAAATGTGTTGTCTGTTTTGAGGTTTTTCCTTTTCTGTTTTTAACTTAACCATACAAGTAATGACATTGTGTTCTGTGTATTTTTTTTTCTTCCGTGTTGTCATAAATAACTGCTAAACAGAGAAAAGGAAAGAAAAAGTTTCCTCAAGTTTCATAGAAGAAGATTATTTCCCCTCCAGGCAGGGGCAGATGATCACAAGCAATTGTACTGTAAGAAGTTACCCTTCCACATCTGAGACTTTGCGACTGATGCCTGCGTGCTCTGCTTTAGTCCAAATGGGAAGCAAAATGGGTTTGCTTAAATTATCTTTGTTAGATCTGTGTGGCTTTCGTCATGAATTGAGCTTACCCATTTTACTTCAAGTCCTTGTGTCCTGGAAGTATTTAATGTGCAGTTGTAGCTTTTCAGCCAAGCATTGTTAACTCCAGGATAGAAATGGTCACAACTAAGAAACACTGGCTTGACTGCGTGTGGCCGTCTGTCTGTACTGTTTGAACATTGCTTGTAGGCATGCAACAGAACTGGTGGTGAAGACAAGTGAGGCTTCAGTGGCATTCTCCTAGGCACTGCCCAAGCTCAGCAGCTCATTTTCAGCCTGACCGCTGATCTCAAATTTTAATATGTGTACAGTTCTTGTTTTAGTGAGCTGAATGACTTACACTACTAAGGTCTGAAAGGGAAGTGCCAGGAATTGCAATAAGGAAAGCTACCTGATGTGTTCCTTTATAGGATGCTGGGTTTGTTTATTTATTTATTATAACTTTGCAAAACATTAGCCTTTGGGGATGAAGTGTTTGAAGTTGGGTAGCTGCCTCTAGCTTGATTTCTTTTTTCAGCCAAAATTATTTAGCTGTTCATAAGAATGTATGGAAAAACAGTTGTTTTTTTTTTTTTAAATAACCTTTTTTGCAAATGCTCGCTTCCCTCCCTTTGAAGCGGAAACTAGAAATTACATGGCAGTGCAGGAAGTGCTGGTGATAGGCTTTGGGGGAAGAAGAGTGGCTTATGAGTCACAGCTTCGCCTTTGTCAGCACTATGAGAATCTCAGATCTAACCAAACTGTAAGCTTTTAAAGAAATCACAGTTCTCATGTGCTGTCTTGAGCACATTAGAGCTGTATGGCTGCAATTGACAGTGTTTTCCTTCTTGCTGAGCAAATTTGTGCATCTTCTAGTGTTGCACAGATTGCACATGTGTCATCCCTAAGAACCAGCTAAAATACACCTGGGCAGACATCTCAGTGGGTGGTAATGAATGGGAATGGCCATTGTAACTGAGAGCAGAAAATCCCGCTTCTCTTATTCTCAATTACTTCTCCTCGGGCAGCTTTGGAAGAGCTTGATTTGGAGAAATGAAAACTCAGCTAGGGGGCAGAATTGATAAAATTGGGATGAGGGGAGAGCGTGCTGTGTGGGCTGCGCAGGGAGGCTGGAAGCTGGGCGGAGGCTGGGCTGGAGGACGCACCAGCCACCTGGTACCCCAGTGCCCGAGAGCCAGGAGCAGAGATGCGGTGTGGTCCCAGCCCTGACATAACCCCAGCTGTTGACAGGGGGCACAGACCCAGGGTGTCTTCCCCCATCTCCTTTCCCTGTCTTCCCCTGGGGAGGCCATTCTCTGCTGCTGTGGTAAAATGGGAAAGCAGGTTAAGAACTAGAGCTAAAAGGGCTAAATCTGGGCCGAAAGAGACTGTTGAAGGGGAGTGGGACATAGTAAGTAGCTAAGATACAGGGACACAAGAACTGATGAGCAGAGGGACTGAGAAACTGAATCCAGGAGGCAGTGGGAGTCCTGATCAAGAAGGGGGTGATGGGATGGAAAAGAGTGCTGCGGACAAGGGTGAGAGTCAATATGACTGTCTGTTTGGGAGTGGAGGAGGGACAAAGCATGGAGAGGCAAGGGGAGAGTGTGGCACTGCCAGCCAACGTGGGAAGTGAAGGAGCACGGAGAGGCGAAAAGCAGTAGGGAGTCAGGGTTTGAAGAGACCTGGACTCTGAAGGTAGGATTGAAGAAGGGCCAGGGCTTGAATTAACACAGGCCAAAGGATGTGGCTTGAGGAAAACAGGCAGAGGAGCTCTGGAAAGTCCTTTTCTATTTAAAAAAAAAAAAAAAGATTTGAATTTAAGTAAATACTTTTGGTTTCAGGAGAAGCTGCTTGGGATTATGTTGACCACCATCTTTTGCTAGTCCCCCCATGGAGAGGATTGCTTTGCATTTGCTATCAGTTGCTCGTACCACAACAACTGCATGGTACACCTACAGGTTCCAATTCCTCTGCTGATTTGTGTAGGTATCAGTGTGACACCATCACATTGACTGTTTCTGATATCAGAGTTTGTTTGTTCCAGAAGTGGTGAATGCAAACATTTTTGCAGCGGAGCAGTGTCCAAGTCAAAGAATGCCAAAAGTGAGCATGTCTTTGCAAAGCTCTTAGTTTGGCCCTTTGCAAGCGTTATAATTGAATGTTATTTACCCGTGTGCTGACATGCTGTTTTTTCCGCAGGACTCCTGCTTTGTTGCATGCACAGGATGGACCTGCTCTGGGAATGAATCTGCTGCATGTGGTGGTGAAGGCTGTTCTCCGTAGTAGCTCTGCCTCATTGACAGCAGAAGCTGGGACTTGCGTGGTGGGTGAGGCAGGCAGGAGCTGTGCTGATGCTTTGCGCAGCTGCATGCTGCCCAGGGGAACAGGACTCTCTTCCTGGCTGTGCTGCAGAGTTCCTATGTGATGCTAGGTAAGTTGCTTAATCCAGGCTTTTCTCCTGTCTTTGTGTCTGGCTTTCTTGCGGATGACTTGAGATCCTTGGATCTGATTTGGAAAAGTGCTGAGCACTGATAACTGCGAGTGAGGCAGCGGGGGCTGAGGTTTGAAAGTGCTATATAAAGCACACTGTAATGCTAAGCACTGTGAAGAAATCAGGTCTGAGTTGTGCCAAACTGGAGACAAAGTTGTCTTCAGAATTGGGGAATCATTTTGACCTTAAAGCTGTCTCTGCTTTGGTTAGGAAGTTGGGAATAACACAGTTATTCTAAGTTAGCAGTAACAGAGTAACAGTGGGAGTAACCATTATGTTTATTGAGCTCTTGGCTGTACCATTGAATTCACAAAGAAATCACTTGTTCTGTCTTCCGAAAAAGTTTGAATAGTGTGCGATAAATAAGGAATCAGACCATATGGCAAATACCAAGAGTAAAACAGATCGCTGTTTTGATTTGTGGTAGTTCTGTACGCAGAGGTGCTGTGGGAAT
Organism: Chauna torquata; assembly: GCA_013399475.1. Taxonomy (NCBI): domain Eukaryota; kingdom Metazoa; phylum Chordata; class Aves; order Anseriformes; family Anhimidae; genus Chauna; species Chauna torquata. The sequence continues at coordinate 417,819 of VXAL01002301.1, read as the reverse complement.
TGGGTGACACAACTGCGGTGTATACCGACACATAAGCAAACAAAGGCAAAGCTCAGGTTTCTCTGAAACCTACTTCTGACATTTCCTCCTGTCAGTGCTTGCCTTTGCAGACTGATTTTAGTCTAGGTGTTCCTATCATGTAATATGATTTGGGGTATAAGAAGCAGGGCGTTTTTTGATGCTGTCAACTCAGATAATGTATGTGCACAAAACTGAAATGACAAGTAAATTCATCGTTCATCCCAGGCACATGCCTCTTGTGCCTGGTTATTGTATCAGATACAAAGTACACAGTGTTTGTAATACCCACTATCACAATGGCTTGAGGTCAGAATTTCAGCTGCATTTCTTCAGTCTCAGGATTTGTGTTTTCCCAGTGTGATGTCCGTAGCCAGCTACAACAGTGTTGTAATCACTAGATAGCAGTGAATTTTTTGGCCAAGGCATGATTAAGCTAAATATTGTTTTAACTTAGCTAACCTGAATGCAAAATATCTAACATTAGATCAGATTTTATGAATTAACCAAGAGCATGTCTTTGGTGCCTAGAAACACAGTAAGTGTGTTTGCCAGATAAGCTGTTACCCTCTATTGCAGAAGAGGGAGACAGCAAAAGCTATGAAGCTTTAATAGTAGCTAAATATTATATTAAATACACAGAGTAAGAATGTGCATTCCCCTTCTAGCGTGCTCATGGGGGATCCGCTGCATCTGGCTCTGTGAAAGGCTGCAGCAGTGCTCCAGGCACAGAGCAGGATTTTCAAGTGCTGCTTTCTAAGAAAACCTGAGGTATTTTTGTTTGACTACTGCCATGCAGTGCAAGTGTTTCTTTAAATCCTTGTGTTTAAAACATGAACAAAAAAGGCAGGGGAGGAGGAGAGAGGAGACAATCTGTATTTTATGAGCAGAAGTTAAAAATGAAATTATTTGCTTTACCTAGAGCATTGAAAATGATGTTGCAATTAGACTGATGCAATAGCTCCTATTACAAAACGCTCGCGCAATTCACGGAGGCTGCTGAAGGAAAGCAGGGGGCTGGAGCAGCAGGGGAGCCGTGGGCCTGCAGGGCACCGCGCTGGCGCGGCTACGTGGGGAAGATTATCGGCTAATGTGCAGAGAGGAATGCCAAGCAAAATAAAAACTGTACCGTTTCTGTGTATGCCATAAAATGGGGGTGATGGGGTGGGAGGGAGAGTTGTGTTTTATCAATGTGCCTACTTTATTTCAGCGGCACGTCTAATCTGGCATGGAGTATGTTTTCTGTTAGGTGAAAGAAATAATGGAAATGGAAGCTAATTTTGAGCTAATATATTTTGAAAGCTGCTAATAATAGTGGAATTTTATTCATAGCTCTTTATTTCTACAGTAGAAAAGTAAAATTCCTTTGGGTTAACTGAAACATCTGTTGAACAAATTGGTTCAGTTTCATGAGTCTGTTACTAATTCTGAGAAGTAGATGGTGTTTTATAAAACTGGTAGAGTCTGGGTTTTAGTAGCCATATTCTTTCATTTTTTTTATTGTTATTAAAGTAGGTCATTTTGAAGTGTTATGTTTTCATGAATATAGTAATACTGTGGTTAACATTTCTAGTATTTCAAGTTTTACCTTTGTTTTAATGAGTTTTCTTCACTGTTGCTTTTAATCAACCGTACTAATACTCTTTATAAGGTCATGGGTTTCCAGCTTTATGTGAAGTTCTTAGGAATGAAGTAATTGAGCAATTTAAAACAAACAAACAACAACAATAAAAATACCTCTTTCAGTACATTTCTGCTTGTGTTTCCTTTCTGTAGTTTCTTCTACTCTGTTTTACTTAGGAAGGAAGTTTGCATGTTAACAGTCTTTTAGCTGCTCCTACTGCTGTTTTCTCATTTGGATTAATTCTTCGTCTGACTTCACAGTTGTGGGAAGAATGTTGTAGGTGACAAATCAGTTTATAACTTCATGTGATGGAAGCTGAGAGTGTCCTAAGTGTCAAAGAGCTAACGTCACGTGAATTAATAAAAGAAGAAAAAGGGAACATTTGAGTGTAGTTTCTAAGATTCTGTTCGCATGCGTCAGAAATGCGTTAATTTATTCTAATGCGCATACACACACACACACCTTAAAGTAGTTTGTTTCTCAGGTACATTTCCTACCAATATAATCATTGAGTGGAAATCACAAGTAAGTATAATGCTAGTATGCAAATGAATTTAAATTGTTTGTGCTTTACCATTAAATATACAAAATCAATGCAACTTCTTTTTGTGTACTGTATAACTAGCAGTAATGCTTTGAATGCATGAACGTTTTTTGTTCATGATTTAAAGGGAAGAGCTAATCTTTGAATTTAGACGATATGTATTTTCTTTGTGGTGCACACGTGGTGTAGAAAATACAAGCCTGGCATTAAACACAAGTTCAGTGTGACTGTAAGCTATGTTATTGTCAGCTGCGTGGTCAGGGTACTTGACTGTTCAGAGTAGCTCAGCGTATAGGTAATAAAGGATGTGAACTGAAACTGGTAATACTTTCTAATTTTACTTTAATGGATTATTTCCTTTATTTTTTATTATGGTGATTTCTGAAGCTTTCATATATGTTAATTAAGTAGTAATTCGGTTATTGTCTTTAAAGTAGAAGATTATGCAAGTATAAATAAGAGGGAGAGCAATGTGTCATATCATTACTGTTTTTTTTCACGAGGGATTGCTGAACTGAGAAGTAGTGAAGAAGTATAGCTGAGTTTTGTGAAGATGCATTTGAGTGTTGGCAGTGCAAGGAGCTGCCCTACTGATAAAGATGTTCCAAACTCCCCTCGTATTAGCTTTGTCCTTGGTGCAGCTTGCTGTAGTTTCAGATGACATGCATGAAATGAAGCGAGGGGGAAGTTTTGTGGCTGAAGTCCTGTGCCAAGTCTTTTTGAAGTTGTATGAAGCAGCTGTGCTGTAGCTAAAGAAAGTCTCTTTGCCTCCATCATAAAAACATCTGCATAATCTTTAACAGCAGAATTGTTCCACTATGATGCATCGTTTAGCTAATCTGGACTGCTTTCATTAAGTCTTTTTTTTTTTTTTTCCATATTAGAAATGCTCACGGTACTTTTGGAGATAAGATTGTGAAGCTCTGGACATGAGTGCTTCCATGTAGAAACAGTAGGTTTCAGTCAAAAAAAAAAAAGAAAAAAAAAGGAGCTGAGGCTTTGAGTTTGAGTCTGTAGCTCAGTGAGGCTCTTAACGTAATTAGGCAACCTTAGACTGCACCCTGAGAACTGGATTTTTCTCTGCCCTCCCTTGTGTGGAGGGTAAAGGCTGAACACGGGGCCAGTTCCTGTGAGGATGTCACCAATGTGGTGTCATTGCAGCTAACCTTGGTCTAATGGCTTCCTGAAGAGTGGTTTGCAGCCTTCCATCTGAGGTATTGCCCCATCTGCCTCAAGTCAGTGCTGCTGCCACCACAGCTCAAGGGTGAGTTGGATCAGGGAGCTAAAACAGTGGTCAGCTAACCACATTTTTGGTTGGATTAGTTGGCTGGCTCTTCAACTCCTTGAACTTGCCAGCTGTGCAGCTGGACCAACGTCTGTGCTGAAGATGGCTTGGAAGAGGGGGTGGCGGGACCAGGCTCTTCTGGTGGCAAATGGGCTTGTGAGCCACTTTGAAGCCATGCCTGCAATTGAGGCAGGAAGAAGGAGACTGAAGGAAGTGTTTTTAAAGAGGTGCATGAGTTAGAGCTTTTTTAGTGTTTACTTTGAAAGTTAAGTAAAGAGAATTTATTACATCGGGTGTAATAGAATGTGAAGTTTAGCTTTAGTATTTCTTTTGGTCATGGTGTTTTTTTTTTTGTTTTTTTTTTTTTTGCATAAGAACTTTTCAATTGAACCTTTATTTAATCTTCTTCCAGTTTGAGACTAAGAAATCTGTAGTAGTTCGCTCTCTGTTAGCACTGCAAAGCCAGCGTGTTTCGTAGCTATAGGTTTGGATCCAATGGTCAGATGTAAGAGGCTGTGGTCTTGGAGAGCAAAACAATTAAAGGTAGTAGAAATGCTGACTCTTCTCTGTATTAAGGATTTTGGTGATCTAGACTGTAAATGCATTTATAGAAGGTACTTGAATTGCAAGCTGTATGTCAGGAAACAAATCTGGAGCAATACATTGTAAATTAAATGTTTTTTTATATATATTTTTTGTAACTAAGACTTATCACATTTTATCATCAGGAATTACTGGATATGCATTTGATTTTTAATTGTTCGGTCTATAGATGCCTTCCTGGTATAATCTATAAGGAAAATAATTGTCAATGGAAAAGCGGAGTGCTGATTTATGTAATTGCACTCATTGCAGAAGTTTGGCTTGTGAGATCCATTTAAATAAGCAAAGTAAAAGAAAAGGCATAGGAAACATCCTGCTGCTTATTAGGGTTATTAAATGGTGTTTTCAGAATTATCTTCTGGTCAAATAATGATTTTATTATTATTATTTATGCCGTAAGGATTGTGTTACTCCACATGCTCACTGTCTATAAAATTGAATGTATACTTGCCACAATTAAGAATTAATAGTGTGCTGTTCAGAATAACAAAGCTGCTATTACAAATTACTTGAGATACTGCGTATGAGTGGAAAAAGATAGATCTGCCAGTTTGTGCAATTCAGAGCGCAGGCTGCTTGCTCGGTGGAATGCAAAGTGCCCAAGAGTGACTGTGACCACGTCACTGGGGACTGAGCGTGCCCTGGGTGACAGCTGGGTGTTTCAGGCTCACACGTGTAAAACATATGTGCTTCCTGACGCCTAAGGAATATTCTTAGGTCCTAGAACTAAAGATGCCTGACAGCAGTAGTCCAATATAAGCATTTTATCTACTCATTTAAAAACAGTAAAATAAGACCTTAAGACCAGTCTTCAAAACTGCGCACATTTAATACATTCTGGTTCCAGAAACGTTAACCATGAACTAAGTAATAGTAGTGGAGTACTCGTTTCAAAAACAGGAAGTGCCCACATTATATAAATTGCATAGTTTCAGCTGTCATAAATGTGGTTTCAATGCAGTTGCAGGAGTAAAGCCCAAAGTAGTTATAACCAGCTTACTTCCTCTTCCAGTCAAAGTGCAAATAGCCATATAATTAACAATCTGTGGCTCATTTTCTCTAGCTGGGTTAAGTATTCTATTTCACATGTTCAGCCCCTGTATAAACAGAGGGAACTCGGCTTGCTTAAGAACATTTCAAAACCCAAATATTCCTGGTCATAACCAGGTCTGCAGATTCACAAAACGAGATCTTCGATCGCCCCTTGAGCTTGGCAGCAGCACTGAGACCTGTGAGTGTGCCTGGCGCGCTTCCAGGCTCCGTGTAGAAGGGAGCGCCTTGCCAAGTTGGCTCCTTGCCGCGGTAAACTGCATGGGGCAGCAAAACCTGCTGCAGAGCTGGTAGACAGTTTCTCTCTTCAGGGACTTTCCTTCTTACATTCCATTACAAATTGGCTTTATTCAAAGTCTTTTATCATTAATTTTTTGAGGACTGATTGCTCAGCTTTTTTGGACAGCTTTTTTTCTGAGTTAATTCACGCATCCTGCCTTTGGCTCTGGTGGTGCACTTAGTATGGCAGAAAAGCAGAGCAAGTACAGAAGGACAAGGAAGAGTTCCTCTTTTGCTCCTGTTCACTCACAGGTCATTTCAAATATGTTTTAGGCTGTTTGGGGCCTTTGAGAAGAGCTCTAACTTCTCATCCAGAAAAGGCCTGTCATCACTCCTCTGCCTCTGCTGATATCAGGCACTTGAGCAGCAAATACCTCCTGAATATTCCCTGCTTACTCTGCTTCCTGGGAAGAGCTGGTAAGGAGCCTGTCCAGGGACAGACATCTCTCTCCAAGAAAAGGTGGACCTTTTCTTGTTCTGACGGTCTTGGAGAGGCTTTTCTTCATGTCAGAGGTGGCACTACATTTTGCAAAGCCCTGTAAGAAACCTTCAGGCAGAACTCAACAAGCATTACTCTGTCCTAAACATAATATGATGGCAAGGAAACATTCCCCTTCACTTTCCTAGCTTTCCTCTTCAACTATCAGATAAATAGTGGAGAGTGCTTACTCAAGGCCTCATGAAGTATCATATGTTTATAGTGACCATCTTTTGACTTTATGCAAGAAATAGTCCTTAAAAGGACTTAAAAGGACTATTTCATACTGTGCTAACCGAGGTTTTCCCTTCTTTGGGAGAAGCTGGCTAACCCATTTTGCTGTCACTGAACAACCAGAAGAGCTACGGCAATGGACCAGAACCTTGATTCATCTCTCTGAATGGAATTTTAAAAGCAAAAGAAGCCTTAACAGCCTCTGCATAAAAAAAAATAGGTTACATCTAACAATAATTGTGAAGGAAACAGAAATCAGGACAGAGTTCTGCTTGAAACTGCCCAGAATTTCTGGCTGTAATTTAATGGGGAAGACAAGGGCTTAAGTCCAAGGAAAGTGAGAACTGCTTTCTGTCCTGTGAAAATTGTAGTTGTTTGATATATGGAGGTGTTTCTTTCATTGTAAATACTATTTGGAAACTTTAAGACACAGCGTGGGTTAGTTATAACATTTAATTGTGTAAAGAATTCCTTCCTATTCATGTCTTCCAATATTTTAGGAGAACATACAGCTCCCACTCTGAAGGAGCATGGTTGCACAGCTTACACTTGAGCTTCTCCGTACTCTGTATCTGTGCATAAGTAATAATTTATTATAACATCAGTATAACATTATCATCATTCATTCAGAAGAGCCTTAACTTAGGCACTTGCAAGAATTACTTGTGTTTCTTTGCTTAGCATGACATGGCTGTAGTTTCCTTCATGGCTGAGTTCCTAACCCAAGACCAGGTGATGAAATGTGCTCACTTTGCGCTGTCTTTTATCATTGAGTTAAAGGATTGGAAGGGATTGTGTTGTAAAAGATGACTGCAGGGCAAGTCAGTTCAATGCAATGAATAGGTTGCTCTTATTTGTAGAGTAGTATGGTCCAAATGGTGGTCTGTGGGCCAAGACTAGCCTACGGGAGATTTCTGTCTCTGTGCTTTTCCCCAGAGGAGATGGGGAACAGCTCTGAAGCAGCAGACGCTGCCCAGCAACTGGACATTACTCAGGGCTTGCCACAGTTCAGTTTAGAGGGATGCCTCCAGGAGAGTGGAGAAGGCGGAGTGGAAGGAGCTGAGTAGAAGAGCCTCCCTCCTCTTGTGGTCTAGTCTTGTTTCATTGATGACATCTTGGCAGTATTTCTAGGATTGCTACTTGTGGCATGTGCAGGTTGGTCAGGTTGGTGACTACTGTGAAGACTAGGAGGTGAGATCTGTGGGAATTAGGTGGTGGGAGGATGTATGTCCAACCACCAAATATAATTGCAAAGCCCTTGTAATAAGTGACCTCTTTCAATGGATAACCACATCCTTCAAAACTGTTTATTAAAAATGCCCTTATCAATTGCAAGCTACCATGGCATACAAAAAGCATCTAATTTGCATGTGAAGTAATTCAGATTCAAACTTCTAATTGCCATTTGAGAAGTCAAATAGTTCTTTCTGAGGAGACTTTGATATTATAGTTTTATATTGCCTTTTAGGAGAATTTCAAAATTGATTTGAGACAGCAACTATTAAACCTGAAAAGAGCATAAAAAGCTGGAAAGCTCTGTGTGTGTGTGTATGTATGTGTGTATATATATAAAAAATATAAAATTAAAAAAAATTATACTATGTACTCTTTATTGGTATGCTGTGATACTCTATAAAGATTTTATTATTCTGAGATAATACACATGCGCATTACATGAGAGCACTGAATACTTATTTAATATATGCAGGTCATTCAAAACAAGCTACTCTATAACAATTATCTCCATACTTCGTTGTGTATTTTGATTATCATAAAGTTAAATACTAAATGAAAATTTGAGATTTTTATATTTATATTTTCTTTAAATTCTGCATTTTTTCGTATTGACTGTTTCAAGAATTTTCACACTTGGGGAACAATTAAGCTCTTGTAATGAAGATGATTCAGGTGAAAATGAAATAAGAAAACCATGTATGAAGAAAACATTTTTTTTTAAGATCTCAACTTGCTGTGTTTCTCTCTTTCAGCTGATCATAGACAAAACTTTTTGTGTACATGTATTTAAATAATCTATATTACTTAATTCAAACACAGTCAAACAGAGAAATATATGCGCTGCCGCAGAGAGTCATTGCAATTAGTCTGGCCTCCAGTATTTTTTGCAGAATTGTTCTTTAATTAAATTGAATGAAAGTACCAATTCTCCTGCATCGTAGTTTGCTCTTGTCGGTGCTCTGTGGACCTACATGAAATCCAGGTACTTGTAAATCCCATTGAGCCTCATCAGGCTCCTGTATGGTTTCTGGCATGAAAGATCTGTTTCCTGGGGATAGACTATTCCTCCTTGTCAGGAATGGGGCCCACGGAAGTCAGCTAACCAAATTGCTAAGATCAGCGTTGAACACTCCAAATTACCCCAGTAATATAAAGAGTAGTATAAATTCGTGCTTCATTGCAGCAAACTTTCTAAAATTGCTTTTTGAATTGTAGAAAATTTAGAAGTGATGCACTTACTTAGACAAAATGGCAAATGGCTACACAGCTTTTCCATGCTACTGGATCACCTTGGGGTTCAAGTCGGATTTCTTAACTTCTTAGCTTCACTCCTCCACTTTTGTCTTATCTTGCAGTTGTTTGAGTTCTGGTCTTGATCTGACCTTTCTGCCAGGGTGAAAAATCACCCTTTGTTCAGACGTGTATATACCTTTGGGTACCTTCAGCCTTCACGTTTGTGTTCTTAGTAGTTAGTTCTGTCTTCTGGCTTTCTTTGTACCGGGGTTTTCCCACTGTTCCTTGTGCATTCTGCTGGTTAGCTGAGTGGAGTGGGTTTCCTCTAAACGTCAGCTATCTCACTGTTCTCAGTTTCTTGCTCCTGGATGAAAGACTATTCACTTGTTCCTGGCCTGGGTCATAGGTGACACTAACCCTGTTAGCGTATCACTGAATGCTGTGTGAGTATATGCATACATCTTATTTTTTTATATATTTATGTATATCATTAATAAAATATAAAATAACATCTGCCAACATTTTTCCAGTTGGGTATGTCTGTTTCATTGCCTTAAAACGTTGATTTTTTATTTTACTTTTTTTTTTTGTCTAGGAGAAATGCAACATTGCCAGTAGCTTTTTCTATGTTCTGTTGAACAGAGAAACATTGTCAGCTGTTGACTGAGACTGATCAGCTTATGAAAGTAGCATATGACTTGATGGATAGCATTTTACACTGAAAAGATCCTCTTTAAAGGATGTGTAGCAACTTGGCTTCAGATCCTGTGTGTTTTTATTCTGGTGGGACTCTTACCTAGCAATCTTCTCATACATTTGTTTACTGCAATGTTCCAGTTCTTATCGTCAATAATTAAATGGTGGTCTCAGGGCTTCTCCCAACTTCTGGTCATATTGTCTTTCCCTGTTTCTTTTAAATCTGGTTTCTATTTCAGATAGAATTCTTTCATTTTCCTACAGTAAGAAAAATTAGAGTTCAGTAGAAGTAGTAAAACTTTAAAATTCTGTTTGTTTCTGCAGCGTTTTAAATTAATCTTTTGTCACTATTGTTAATAAGGCACACACAAATGAGAGAAAAAAATCAGCATCCAAGCCCATGGAGATTTATTCAAGTATTAAGTACACAAATAGATCAAAGGTCTACCTTGTCTAGAAGTTTATTAAAGATTTTAGACAGGAATGATGATCATTGTGAGAATGGAACAACTTTTTTCTAACTGTATTTGCAGAACAGAGCCATGGAAGTATCTCCAAGTGCAGACACTGATATAGAAGCACATATTTTATGTGTTTTGCTTTTGACAGTATATGGAAGTCCAGATGTGGTCGTTTCTGAATTGCGTAGATTGTTGGTAACAAAGCACAAATGCAATAAACTTATCTGATGGATGCCAGAGGATTAGTCTTGCTTCAGGAGTTGCTAAGTAAAGTCCTATGGTCTTTGTTATGCATGAGGTAAGATGGACTGTTTTGGCCTTAGATTCTAGTTTGGTTTATTTATTTGGGGTAATTTTTATACTTTTTTTTTAAGTAAATGATTGTGATTTCATAACAGCATGTATTTTGAATGTGAACATATTTTAGCTTATGAACTGCTTAGAAATTATTTAATGTTGTTATTCATTTGATTATTTGCTGGTATATGTTACTTAACTGATATTTTTGGTGGCATGGGCTTGCTTTTGTTCTCTGTTACATTTACAAAGGATTTAGAATGTGAGAGTCGAACACGAGACACAGCTATGCAGCTATTCATGAGTGTTGACTTTAGTTTGTCCTTGGAGATAGAACACACTTGCATAAAAACTAAATAAAAAAAAAAATAGAAGAATTAAAGGATAACAAACCTATCACAATTAATAGACTACAGTAAAATACATGTTCTTGAAAATGTATCTCTATTTATGTATATCTCCTATTAGAAGATATGTGGGGTCTGTTTTCCTTTGAAAACTGTCCATCAAAACCCACTATAGGTGCATTTAAATATTGTGATAATTCTTTTAGGCAATCTGTTAATATAACCAGCTGTCTAGTTTCAGCCATCTAAATTAGCTTTCTGTGAAATTATAATAAGGTCAAATATTTATTTTTAGCCTCATTTCCTATGGAAACAAGGCTCATAAGGTCACACCGTGCACTTGTGTACATGCACACATGTTATTCCTTTATCTCCCCTCAGTGGCTTTTGAACCTATTGGTGATTTTGGTCACATCTTTTGGCAAAGTAGAGGTCTTAAAATTCAGAGCCCACAGGTTTTGTGAGAACAGGTAGCTGAGTATAGGTGGGAACACCTAAGGTTGTCCTGCCAGAGGGAAAGGTTACAGCATGAAATAATCGTATTAGTTGTCTATGAATCCTAGGAATGGGAAAAGATGGACTTCTCATAGATGTCCCAGCTGTGAGAAAAGTTTCTTTCAAAGCTTTCACCTTTCTAGACACCAAAGTCAACCAACCAGGAGATGTAAATCTGTGGGAGATGAGACTTCATTAATTCTATTGTTCATGGAACTACTTGTTGCGTAAATATTTTAATAATAATAATATCAGCAACATAAATGTCTCCATGCAATCTATTTTTGTGTATCCAATTTTTAAATTAAATATGTAGGGATATTCTTGTGAAAATCCTGATTTTCAAAGGCAGTTTTTGTTTTCACTGTGAACATTAGTTGAGATGTCTACAGAGCTTCTTCTCCTCCTATTAGGACAAACTGAGCAGTTGCTTCTGCCACCTTTTAAAACTACAGGTACGGTAAATGCTTTCCAGTGACGTTTTGCATGTGGTTCTGAATTGCAAATAACCAGAAATGCTGGAGCGTTTTAGCGGGAGAATTCAGTATGGTTGCTGTGCTCCAAGGGAGTTAACTGGAAAGAACAGTATCTATACAGTACACTTACTGAATATGAAAATAATAATTATTAAGCTAACCAACAAGAAGTGTATTCTTAATAAAACATGTGGGTTGTTTTTTCTTCAGTGTAATCATATGACTATATAATACAAAAATTGCTTTGAGAGTCGGTCAGAGATTACGCATAGCAAAGACTCCTGTGATTGGTTATGAACAAGTGAAAATACTGTAAACTTTTGACCCGGCAGCAGCAAATGGAACTGTGTAAAGCACCTACAGATGGCAGGATTTAACATATAGTCAGTCTCTCGCCCTTTCACAGCAATTATGATCATATTACACCGGGCACAGTGGGGAAGTCGCTTTGTAACTGTAATACAGTGCGTCTTTGAAAGTTTTGCATATGCAGTTGCATGTTTCACTTTGGTACAGCCATCAATTAGCTTAGCAAAAAGAATTCAACTTTTGTCGTTCTTGTTTGGCTTAATTTCCTGACTACTGTGCCAAGTTGGTTTTGAACAAAAAATCATTTGACTATTCTGAATGATTTTGATAATTCAGACTTCAGGGTATTTATTGCTAAGCCTTAAAGATGTGGTGAAAGTTTTATGTCATTCTGCTTCTGACTTGGGGATGAAGGGATGAGGAAGTGTGACTTCAGAGAGAGATCTGGGAAACAGCATGACCAATAATCTCATTCAATTCTTGTGTTATTTTCAATGCATGCATTTTCCCAGTTGAGTTTTTGAGTTTGCAAAACTTAAACAGCAAGTAGACCAATGAATAAACAGCATTTATTAGTCTGACAAATATTATGGCATTTAGATCATTTGGCAGGTTTTGGTTTCATTTGTACCTATGAAATCACAAATTAGATAAAGTGAAAGAGTCTTGTGAATTAGAGACTAATGATTGCCGTTTTCCTGTGAACTTTGTCAGTTAACAAAATCAGTTGCACTTCTGGCACGGAGTGATGGTTATGAAGTCATCCAAGCATATTTTGTGTAACCCAGTGCCCTTCAGGGAACTGACTGAAGTGGGGGGTGGTTTGTGTGTCCGTGTGGACTTCTCCCGTGTTTGGTTTTATTTGTCACACTTCGACACATTGGCAGTCAGGAAAAAAGGTCCGAATTATAGAAGGTGTGCTTCTGTATTTGTGATGCAGCCACGATCTTCCTTTTTGTCTCTTCGATTTGCCTCCTGGCCTGTAATCCGATGCGTGTGCCAGATGTGGAGAGGTGGAGAGGGAGCAGTCCAAGCTTTTAGACCATTTCATGGAGGGGGTTATTTTATTATAACTGTGGTTCACAAAAAATTTGCCTTTGGTTTTCCAGGATGACTTTTACGGAGAGTGGAAATTGCAAGCATATGGTAATAAGATAAATAAGATACTGAAATATGTTTTTTGGAGGAAGGAAGAGTTTTCAAATACTGATAAAATAAAGGTCTTTTTCTTTTTTCTTTTTTTTTCCTTTTTTTTTTCTTCATGTTGAAGCTTGCTGTGTACATTAAACCCAGTGTGCTGGGTTTAATTCCATTTCTTTTTGGAGACAAATGTATTCATTTTAGCCATGCCTGTACCTGCAGCAAAGAACTGCTGCTGAAAACTTTAAGGCACTTAAATGGCTCAGTGACTGCTACCACATGAGTTTGATTGATTTGGTCACACAAGATTTTGAAACTTTCCAGTTTGTTAAAACACAGTGTAACGAAAACTTCTCAAATGCCAAGCAGCATACTTTATTGTACACTAAGTCCTTCTACAGATTTTTAACTCCCCCTCCAAAACTCTCCCCACCCCTTACCCCCCAACCCACCAAACCAAACTTTGTCATTTGAAAATACCACCCGTATATTTTCCTCCTGTACTGATGGGCAGATATCCAGGTTTGAGCCACGCTCAAGGCTTGCCCGGAGCGGTTGAAGCGGCAGCCTCTCAGAGGAGGTTGGAGCGCGTCGGTGCTGCCCTGGGCTCCCTGCGCGGGCTGGGCGCAGCGGGCAGGGCTGGCGGTAGAGCCAGCCTTGGTAGGTAGGAGCTTGTGGGTCGGCAGAGCTACCCAACAAACCTCATTAAAATGTAATTTAGTAATCTTGATCTCAAAGGTAGTAGCGTAATTCTTCCATATGTGTCTCTGTTGCGTTAATGACTTGGATGAGTTTGCTGTTTGCATGGCAGCTATTCCACCTGAAAGTAGGGACTATTATTGCTAGATTTCTACCTTGTAAATGCCAGCTTCGAGTCAGTCAGTATTCTGGACTTGTTCTGCTTTGGAGATGCAGAAAAGAAAAGTAACATGGTAGGGAAAAACATTCTTAACATATGGAGAAGAAGGGAAAATTAATTAAGAAGGTGCGTTTCATACTTGGGAAAGGAACTTCTTTTATCTACTTATGTTCTTTTGTGTTCTTTTTGAAATGCAAAAAGGTATTGAAATGTTATTACTGAAATGTTATTATTGAAACTTTATTCAAATATTGTGGGATTATTTCCATAGTTTCACTGATTGAAATAGAAGTATAAGTGAAGGACATGTATACAACTATTTTGTAAATAATAGGCTAACTAGTTTTATATTGCAGTAACTGAAACATCTCCAACAATTACATCTACTTAATAAATATGCTGTATGCTTCTATAAAATATAAAACATGTTAACACATTGACCAGTCTGAAGGATATATTAAACCTTTAACAAATGCACATGCTTTATAGTGCCTGCATTTTCTTTTTTTTAAATTCTGATCATTATTTCCACAGTGTAACAGAGATGCTTACACTTCTTAATCATTGCTGGAAATCGGATAGTTAAAATGATTCTTCCAGTATCACTCAAGGCTGAGTATGAAGGTTTCCATTATAAGTTGAACAAAAAATTCTTATCTACACTTTAGTAAGTAGGTGAAACTCCTGTGTGCCATATTAGTAAGCATAGTTTTCTTTTGGTGTTATTGAAATATCTAATTTAGCATTCTTTTATACTCTGAAAAGCAGCTGACAAAAGCTATCATTTCTTAGACTGCATCTTGCATACAGATACAATAAAGCATTATGTGCTTGTCTCTTAACTTTCTTCCTGTTCTGTTCCAAAAAATATCTTTCCCAACCCAGTGGAATTCTTTCCTTATTGTCCTATATCGAAGCATAGCTGACCTGCATCAGTACCCACCTGGTCTAATTCAGATTTTAAGGCGGCCTTGCAAAAGGACAACGTTACTGCTGTATCAGTAATATTTAGGTCACTACAAGTGAATTATTGTCACAGGAATATTCTGGATATTGAAATGTTTTTAAACTGGCATTAAACCATTGAAAAAAATCTTTTCAAATAAATTAGCACGTAGATGTTATTTGTGCGCTACACACCAAGCTAAGCACTGGCTGTGTAACTTCAGCATAATAGTAGTAATTTGCCCATTTAAATCTAGCTAAAAGATCTTTTATTCCTGATAGATGTAATTTACTAGTGGAATAGTAAGTAGACAAGGTGCAGGTTTAGACCTTTCTTCACATAAAGCACCAAAATTAAGGTGAAATACAAGAATTATCACCACAAAGAAACTGCTGAATTTGGCTCTCTTCATTTGTAAACTAGGTAGGAATGCAGAAGATCCTTGTCCTGAGGTGCGGGATCCGATATTTTCTCTTCAACCAACTACCCATGTAAGCTGGAAAGTTCACCAGCTTTGGGCAATGTACATATACAACAAATATCTTGAAAATGAAAAAAAAATTGAGAATTTCACACTTATTTTCCATGTAAGTGGGAGTTAGCTTGACGCTAATTTAGCAGAAGAGAGAGAAATAGGAGTGTGATTTTTGGGGTCCGTGTTAGCTCAGGTGACTGTTTTGACCTCGTGACAGTCAATCCCGAGGCACAGCGAGAGCAATCTTAGTGTGCAGATTAGTGAAAGCTGATTGGCAAAAGCAGCAGCAGTGCCCATGTTTGCAGACGTGACCACTTAAAGCTAATAAGATTATAATAATTTACATAGTATCTACTTAAGCACAGGTGGTGAAAGTAGTAGCAAGGGGAAAAAAAAAAAAAAAGAAAAAAGGTGAGGAGCTTAAATACAGAGAAAGTATGGGGAGAATTGTGGTGAAACATAACGCTGCGTGTGGTGATGGTAATTGCCTGGCACAGTGGAGTCTGGCTGCTTTTGCACAGGGGTTTGTGTTCATCTCTGTCCTTGATGCTGATATTCCTGTTTACACTTCAGTTGTATGGGAGTGAAAGGCCGAACTCCACTGAGAAGCATTACTTACCTGTTCATTACATTCAGCTATTTTTGCCGGGAGTAAATATCAAGACTTTTGACAGCTTCTTGTAAAACCCGTGCAGGAATTTTTTGATGACATATGCACATTTCGTTTTACTGTCTGGAGGACTCCATTTGCACAGAGGAATATAGATCATTCGGTCTCCAGAACAATGTTATGTTTTGAAAGGTTAAAAAAAAATCTAAAACAGCATCAGATTGCTTTGTTGTGGATGACTTGATTGGAAAATAGCACATACCTCCTTGCCTACTTTGCATTTGTTACCTAAATGGAGTGAGTTTAGCTTGGAGAGGCTTGGAAAAAGAGGGGGATTTAAAATTATTCCCTTTTAATTAATCTCAGCAAAATTCTGGCAAATCTAATCTTTTGTTAGTGTATGGTGTATATCTTCATTTCATTCTGACAGCACAGACAAAAACCAGTTTTTTGTTTCACAATGACACTTTAATTTATTGATAGCCAGTTTTTGGATTTACCCCATTTTAGCACATGCAGAATAAGGACTGTGGTTTGTGATTTTTTTTCTTTTTTTTTTCTTTTTGTTTTTAAAAACTTGTTTTCTGTGAAGGAAGCATTCCAGTGTTGTGTTAGTTAAATCTAGCTTTGAAGTGCTTTTATGAAATAGCGTTTTACTACCCATTGTTATATACCAGTGGTGATAACAGTGGTGATAATTACTTTTTCCCCTGTAAAATATAAATCTGTGGCTTGTTTAAATATCATGCGATTTGAACAGAGTAAGCTGTCCTCTGTGGCAGATTATTGTATGTTCTTTCTTCAGGTAAAGAAAAATAAAAGCAACACAAAGACACAACCCGGCTTACTTCCTTGTTATCTCTCTTGGCTGACACATATGGACCTTGGGTCCTACTGCTTCTACATTTCAGAGGGCAGCTGAACAGATTAATTTGTGCGTGTTATGTGCTTTTAAGTCCTCAGCAGTCTGACATGACATACAGATTCCATCCTGAAAATTCAGGAGCAGTCTGATCTAAAGCCAACAAAGCATTTACACATAATCTTTACAGTTAAGGACATGAATGAGCCTTGGACTTTACATTAGGTAAGACAATTCAGAGAATTGCAAGATTGTGTTTAATCCAAACCATCACTACTCTGGTGTTAACTAACAAATAAACTGTCTTCACATGGTGGTATAGCCTCTTAAATATTCTCATACTTATCAATTAGTTTGGGGTTGCAATTAAACAGTTTTCTATAGAGCACTTCTTGTGTGTGTGCTTTTTTTTGTTTGTTTCTGTTTTGGTTTAAAATATTTTTTCAGAAGTTGGAGAGGAATATTCACACTACAAAAACACCAGTTTTTTGTAGCTCATGAAAATATAAAAGAATATTTTAGATTTCCTAGAATATTTAATGGGCCTTAGTACTGTTTTAAATAACTTTGATCCTAGTAGTATACCTTTTTCTGGTAATTTTTTTGTAGGTAGAATCAATCTTTCTGAAATAAATTATTTTCAGATTGGACTGTTCGCAAGGTGTGATAAAATCTATATCAGAAAATAATCTGATATACCTCTCTGTACAACTCATGTATTACTATGCTACTACTACTTTTTTCAAGTGCAGGCTGGTGGTACCTGACGTGGTCTCCAAGAAATTCATGCTGTGGAGTAGAGATGGCTTTGTGCATCCCTGTTTGGGAGATGTTGACAGCTTTGCTCATGGAGCTAGTGCCCTTTCCTGATACCACATTCCTGGAGTCAGTAATTTTTTCTCCTTTTTCCCCATGAGTATGTTTATTCTTATAAGTTTGTGAAAGGGCTAACATCCATTGTGCTTTCTTGTGGGTATCTGTTCAAGTTCAAGGTAGTATCTGGTTGTTTTCATAGTGTTGCTGTAAGCTGCAACCTGTGTAAAAAGGCAGTGTGCCTGATATTACCCACCTAAACACACCTGGCTCACTGAATGACCTTGAATAGGTCATTTTGTTTCTCTGTTCATCCTGCGATCTATAAACTGGAGATAATAAAGCACATACCCAACTTTGCAAAAGCTCTTTGAAAATCCATGGGTAAAAGGTATTCCATAAGGTCAAAATATGAATTATTTATTGCTACATGACATGCACAGCATGCAGACTGTAGGGTTATAGAAAACCTGTCTGTTCCTTTTTCCCCCTAGAATAGAAGTCATACCTTCAGAACTCTACTTAGAGAAGAAGTATTCGTTATATGAAATCTAATGTAATCTGTGTGTATGAGTATGTGATAATATTGAAACTTTGGTATCTCCAAGGAATTGGTTCAAGCATTAGTACCCAGCTTACTCTGATGGCTGCGAATGCAGTTTTCAAAAATAATCAACACTTTAAAAACTAAAGAACTAAAAAACCTGAAAATTAAAAGGAGATTAGAAAAAATAGTTAAAGGTGAGGAGAAGACTGGGTTTTGAAGTACAGGAACTAGAATTTCACAAGATCAAAACTGTGGTAGGCTTACCACAGGGTGAAGGATCACTTGACTTCCAGCTGATTACAAATACCAGTAACCATTCTCCATTCTCTGAGATTTGAAGTGCCAGCAGTAAGGTTTGAAAGAAACTAATATTTTTAGCATAATTCCTAGGGTTTGTTGTAGACCCTACTTGTCATCAAAGTACGGAAGGGGAAAAACATCGTGGTCGGTGCTTACTGTTTATATTATTCATTTGGGTATGCGTTATTCAAGATTTTATATTTTTATACACACACACACACACACACACACACACACCCATACTGAAAGCAAGAATAGGCATATGGCAAGCCATTTGGGGCTTTGTACTTCAGTGTGAACATCTTCAACTCTACTTGGAAATCAGTAGGCAACTAACACAGGTTTTGAAAAATCAGTGTACATGTTCCTGCTGAGATATGCTACTTTATAATTGGATTTCTCTCCTGTGTATCAGTTTTGGCTTCTGGATGAGTTTAAGAAATGGTCTTCAGCAGAGCACACTTACAAGTTATCTAGCTTTGAGATCCATGACATTAGCATAAATTTAAAGTGTTTTGGCCTTTAATCGAAGTCCAAATATTAGGTCAGAATTATATCCAAATAGCTAAATCCAAATAAACCTTTAACTATTTGGGAAAGGCCCAGGCTTTCTGATACTGACAATAGAGGCAAGAGAGTTCTTGCACAAACTCTAAATCTCCCCTGGGGATAACAGACTTCTGGATAACTTTTGTTCTCTGCTGCACTGTTGAATGAAGCGCAGCTTTACATGTGAAGTCGCATCCAGTTGAAAAGATTGTGGGAAGATGTTACTAGAAAGAAAATTGTGATGGAGAAGGGAAGCAGTGCTGTGCTCAAGTAAGAGATTTTTGAGAAAAATATTCAAAAAAATTACTTCTATATGTCTTAATACAGTTGATTTAGAAGACTATACTCTTAGGCCGTAGTAAATTGTCTGATTAAAAGCAGTCATCTGCTCTGAAATATTTCCCTTCATGTTGCCTTCCATCTTGGTCATCTTCCATTATGCTTTGGGCATCATTCTGCTTGTTCTTTGCATTTATTTGATACTTTCATCTAGCACGCTTCTCAGCTGTAGAGCTTGAGGACTTTGCTGGTTTCATTTTTACTTATCTGCCCACTGCTCTGGCTCTGAGTGGCTGAGATGCTGCAGGCTATATACTAATAAAGGTAATTCATCTATGTGAATTTACATATAACACAGATATTGAGTGAGTGCAATATATTAAAGATTTCAGGGATCCTCTGTCATGGAAGCTTTCTAAATACCTAAAACATATAAACGGGTACTTTACTTCCTCTTCTTTCCCCCATCCTTCTCAGTAATCTCCACTGTAAATACAAATGTTAGTGTCAGTGTTATGTAGGGGTACCCAACTTGACCTTCCCTTTGGTATTTTTCCCCCTTGTATTATGAAATATTTAAACTCATAAAATGATATTGCCACCACAGAAGTTTTTTTAAAACCGTGCTTTTGTAGTAGAGAAGAAAAACATTTCAGCCAGGAGCTATAATCTCATATCACCTGGTTTTCTAAAATTGAGGTGCTTTAATTTACCGTTACTTAATTCCCAGTGCACCACTCATTGCTTCCACTGGAGGCTCTCCCTTCTTGCTGCTGTCAAAAAAATGTTCTCACATTTACCCCTTGTCAATGCCATCTGGTGTAAGTCTCGATATAGTATGTACAGCTAACATATTCAGAATTGTGTTGAATCCAAAGTCTCCAGGCAGCAGGTGATTTCAGAAATTGCCACTCTCCTGGGTAATAGGGGCATAGATGCACCACCATAGATGCACTGGATTCTTTCCAAAGTAGGTGTTTTTTTGTTTGTTTGTTTTTAAATTTGTTTTACTTCGGATATCTTTGCTTACTGATTTGTAAGGGCTTACATTTCTGGAGAGTCATCACAGTATGTTGCATCTACTGTCATGTAAAACTAAAAAAAAAAAAAAGAAAAAGCTTTGAAAAAAGGCCTATTTCAAGGAAAAAAAAAAAACAAAATAAACCACCCTTCAGCTGCCTGTTAATACCTTAACTTCCTTTTGAACTTTCAATGGTAACATCAGCAGTGTCAAACATGTTTTTCAAGACAACTCTCCAGTTTGAGAGTAAAACTCCCTTTAATATTCAGTTACAGCCTTAGTTTACTTACACTATATTCTGTCCACCCCTGTTAGGCTTTTGTATGGGAGAGCAAGTGACTGCCCCTGAACCTTGGTTCTGCTGAGCTAAGTTTGAAGCCATTTCCAAAATCTGACTGGCTGTCAGAGCATCTGTGTGGATCTCCAAAAATAATAGCATCCCAAATCCTCAACTCCCATTGTATGCAGTAAAGGGAAAACAAATCCTTCCAACACAGAGGATCCTACATGGCCTAATCAGTCAAAATTAGCGTTGCAGCATCATCTGTAAATCAGTTGATCCAAATGCACATCGTAGAACAAAGCTGCAGGATGATCTTCTTTTGAAATAATGTACAGTGAGTGAGGCTGAATTGTGCTTGGTCAAGGGTAGCGGTCCTTCACTTTTGGAGGTGGCCCTGTATGGCATCCTGCTTTTCAGGTGGAGATGTAGTTTGGAAGCACAGAGTGCATCAGTTCTCTGGCAGTTGCTTTGGTCATCTGTCGTCTTGTGATTGAAATTATGACTTCTGAAAGCCGTAAATGACTTTATGTCCCAATTATCTGAGAGATCACCTCTGTCCTCCTTCACCATACTGCTGTTAAAATGGCCAGCAAAATCTTCCCTGTGAGGCCTTTTTGTCCTGGAATGTCACATATCCACCTATTTTCTCAGTAATATTAGGTAAGATGTAGAACAGGAGAAAGGACAATTCATTTCAGGGGCTTAGCTGATCTCTCATCAAAGGGATACCCTGATGGTTCAAGGCAAATTACTTATATGATAGTATTTATTATTACATTATTAACTTGAAGCTTTGAAAATATGAGGTCTTAAGAACCTGGAACAGACAATTTGTAAACATCTAAACTCATAAATCTCATTATTAAGGGTGATTTGTGAAGTTTTAAGAAACAGTCATTTGAACTGTGAAGTACTACAGTTTCAAGATGAGAGAGTCATGACAACCATATGTTTGAAAGAAAAAGATGGGAGTCTGTCAAAAGCAAATAAATGAAATAAGTGTATTCTTCCAAACTTGACTTTTCTCCCCATTTAACTGACCTTGCATCATGTTGTTCCTCAATAGAACATGCTCAAGCACAATCTTCAAGAAAATGAAAAGCACAGTCTATGTTGTTGATATTTGTGTTATATTAGTGTATGGTAATGCTTTTGAGATAGCTCAGTTGAAAATTTTAAAAGTGTAAACGTGGTCAGGGCCACTAATTTTACATTGAGGAAAGACCCATCAGCACTACGATATGCAGTTGTAAGCAATTGTAATGTGCCTGCCATCTATTTTCAAAGCTTGTGTCTGACTTTAACTTTTCATATTGCTGTAATATATAACACTGATGTGAATGTGTGGAAGTTCTCAGGATGTGACAGTATTTTCTGTATGTTCTAAATATTTCAGATGAAAATGATTGAGCTGTGTGCTGTTTCTGAGTCTTTCCCTTCTGTCATACATATGCACATACTCTGCAGTTCATTTTAGGGAAAACCCAGAGCAAACAAGTTGAGAACTATAATTCTGTTTTGGAGTTTAATGTGTTGAACTTTTCTCTTTGAGTTAGCAATAGACCCAAGTCCTGACATGCTTCCCCTCTTATCTTAGAGTTAAATATTCAACTCTAAACACTGGAGGTTATTTGAGATTGCGTAGCATTTTTGTTCAAAATTAGGTCTCTGTTAGACTGTTGTGTCTCGTTTCTGCTGCGAATAATTACCTGCATATCTAAATTTTGCTCTTTCTTTATTCAGATAAAATGATTATCTTCCGTGATTTAGAGCTGCCATTTGTTAACACTGGCTCTAGTAGAAAACCTGCACTGTTGTGAGAGAAGTAAACAAGTCCTGTTTCTGTTGAACACATAATTGTCATTGTTTTGAATATTCCTGAATATCCTGCATGCAGTGATTGCTGTTGTATTAGCACAAGTTTGTTTTTCTTCCTCTTTTACTCTTGCCTTGTAAAATTTGAAGATCTTGAATTTTCACAATATTTCAGTTAAATCTCAATTTTGTCACATCAGCCTCAATATAAAAGGGAACAGTTGAATTGTCATAACGTTGATTTTTTTTCATATTAGATTATTTAAATATTTGATTATAAATCAAACGAATTCCAACTGCTGATAGTTTTCCTTTCACTTTTGTTTTACGTGGTAGGCTGCAGTCCTCGGCTCTTGGTTTTCTCATCAAATACTGTTACCTGTGACAGTAGTTTTCAGGAGTATGTGTGTTTGGGTTCAGTTAAACAGGCTTTTGTTGTTTTTTCATGATTCTGTCTGATGCTGGTAGAAATTATCACCAGAACAATTAAAACTTTTAATAGAAAAGCTATCTTTCTTTAGTTTCTCTTCTGTGTTTTGCATCATCCATTGATGTTCTGGATACTTAATAATCAGGCTTTATACCAAAAGTTGGCATGGCTGTGCTCTAGCAACATGACTGTTACTGAGCATGAAATTCCTAATGATTAAGGCAAGAGGTCAGTCCTCAGTGTTTACTGTTCTTCTCTGTTTGTTGTTCATCATTTACACTGACTTAGCATTTTCTGACGTGTTTGTAAGGTTTAGCGCAAGTAGATGATGCAGCAGTAAATTATCTTATTATTTATTCTCAGATTTGCAATGAGCAGCTGTTCCTGTGTTCTGGTTTCTCACATGTGAGGCCCATTATACTGGTAAAGTCTCTGTTCTGCAGTGAGATCCCCTGGAGGGACATGAAAACCCAGAATTTTGGGGTCTGCAAGATACAGTCCCTCTGTGTTTCCTTCTCGCCGCTCACAAGAACTGGCCGTTCAAATGCACGGCAATGTCTACAAGCCACTGGTGGTTAGAAGACTACTGAGCTCAGACAAGACGTGAGACTTTCATAACTTAGTGGGAAATGTTAACTTTCTCTTTGGAGAGAGGTCTAGGCACAGAGACCAACATATTCGTCACTAGGTATGGCAGAGTAATTTGCTGTATCCTGAACTAAAGGTAGAGGTCCCACTTGCATTAAACACAACAGCAACTTTCTATTTCAAGGAAAACCACAGGCAACGTATCAAATCTTGCTGAGTTCAAACAGCGTTGCTTTTACGGCCAGGTGGAGCCTTACACTGTGCTGCCCTGCCTGGTTATCAGAGACCATAACATTTCACCAAATTATTTCTTCCTTAACCTTCTGCCTTGATTGAGCTATAGGATGCAATGTAGAGATGTATTTGTCTCTAGCTGAGACTGCATCAAAGAAAACCTACCTCATCCTTGGATGAATTAGAATGATTTTGTCCCATTATTAAAAGTAAACATGTTTTAGTCTGACTTTTGTGGAATTTAAACCTTTGTCTAATTTAAAATTTCAGCCACTGAATCTTGCCATCTGCAGGTTTAAAGATTCTTTTATGGTCAGAAGTCCTTCTCCCATAAGTACTTCTGTTCAGTGATGAGGTGACATCTGATTTCTGGAAATAAATATATTGAGCTGTTTTTTAAAAATCTACTCACTGAAAGACACATCTTGTAGATTTAAAATTTCTGTAAAAAAAGAAAAAGATCTGGACTTCATAATAGCTGTATTCTTTTTAAGGAGGGATGGTAGATGTTACAAAAATTGTATAATATATCATGTTAAAACAACCTATTCACTTCTATTCTGTAGTATCTCCATTCTCATTCTGGTTTACTCTGCCTGCTCAACTTCCTGTGTTGAGTTCCTCTTGTGTGTTTTCAGTGTCGGTGGAAGCAATCTGCTGTCGTGAGCTTGTCTCTCTGCGTGCTGAGGCCCAGCTCCATCAGAGAGCAGTCCTCTGTGTGTTCCTCTGTGTGTAACCCATAGAGAGCACTGGCAAGTTCCCTGAGGCAGAGGATCCGGCCCTTTATTAGTTTAGAAGAGGAGAAACAGGTCCTGAGCCAGGACCTGACTATTTCCCTTTTTCTTCTCTCATATGCCTTCTTAATTAAAGGCAAGGGGTTGAAGCAGCAGATTAAAAACAAACAAACAAACCAAACAAAAAAAACCCCACAACTGTTACTCAAAAAACTCAGTAAACAGGAGTTATCAAACTTGTATTTAAAAGGAAAAAGAAAAGGAGAGGGAAAAGGAAAGGAAAAGAAAGGAAAGGAAAGAAAAAAGGAAAGAAAAGGAAAGAAAGAAAAAGAAAAGCCCACTTGCCAATGGACAATGCCCATACACCATACAGAACTTAATTGCTATATATAGCACACAGCACAATATTGAGTTCTCCAGTCAGAAACTGCAGAAACTTGCACACTGAATGCTCTGAGTGGGTGGCTCTGTGCACAGTTATGAAGTTATGGGAGCCTTGGTAAGCTGTGCTCAAGAAGCATGGACATTTTCATACTATAAAGAGAAGTTAACAGTGATAGCTGAAGTACTAAGAGAGGAGGAGGTTCCTGTCTTTTCATTGTCTTCTGACGGGCAGAAGTCGCAAGGTACTTAGCAGTATGTTACTGTGACTGTCAGAAATGCTAAGTGATAAAAATTCCAGTGGAAGTGCATTCAATGTGATTCCAGCACGAATTTGTGGTGTTCATGGTCCCTCAGGAGAAGGTGCAAAGGTCGGAAAAACTAGATTTTATCTCTAGTACCCTTTTTATTTTTCCTCAGCGGGTAAAAGGAAAAAGAAAAATCTACTTCGTGTTCAAGTAGCGATGCATTAGGAGTTCCTGAACTAGTGAAATGTTAATGTCATTGACATGTAAGTCAACAGGTTTCCAGTTTTGACTTGAAAATCCTAACTTTTATGTTAGTGTTCACATAGAGGAATTTTATAACCTAATATTTGAAAGCTGTATGTTTGCTTCTACATTTATGGAAAGTTAACATATGAAAAATCATCGCACTGCCTTTATTCCTGATCTGAGCTGTAATATGCTTATTGTGCTTCCTGGAAGTCAGTCCTAGTCATTTCTGCTTCTCATTTTCTATGCTGGTGGAGGTCTTTGCCCTTCCAGCCTTTCTCACAAACAGCACTTGACACAGGCTAGTCAGCTTTCCTAAAAGTCAGTGGCCTCCTGTCTTGAATAAAGCCTGGAGAGTCAGCTTTGTAATCTTTCCAACACATTTTCAAGTGTCGTACTATTTGGCAGTGTAAACAGCTGCCATCGCTGTAACTGGCAATCTTTGCATCCTATTTGCTATGCTGAATTGAGAGGACCGAAGGGCTGATGAAGGCTGGACTGGATTCTTCAGGATGTGGAGAGCAGGCAGTGAGAGAACAGACTAAAAAAAACCATGAGACGTTTTGGGTCTGCTTTGCTAGTCCTTGCCTGAGGTGCAGGTGTGTTGGAAGAAGGTCAAGCAACAGGTCGGACCTTGTGATGGTGTGTCCTCATTTCTACCCAATTCAGTCTTTCTTCTGAAGAGGAAAGGAGGAAAAGAAAAAGACACAAACTCAATAGAACTTCTTTAAAATTTGTGTAGTGAAATCAGTTTTCTCTTTATCAATTCCATGTATTTTATCATGTTAAAACATGAAGTCTGAGTGTTTTAGTGAAGGGACAGCTTTCCTGTGTCTACTGCAAAATCACTTATGTTTGGGCAAACAAAACAAAGTATTAATGAAATATTTTTTCTTAGGGAAAACTTCAGATGAACCTCTTCTGCTGTGTAAGACGTTTGTCTTATCCTTACAGGCAAAATCTGTGGTACCAGAATTTCTTTTAAAGGTCACCTGCTCACCGCAAAAGTATTTTTAAGATTAATTCCTGTGAAACTGTGTTGAAAAGGAGACACAGATTCTGTGGTTTCCACTGGAAGCATTTATTTGCTGGCTGATAAAACCAAAGAGCCTTTCCTCCTCCTCAGCTGCATGTTTCCTTATTTATATGCAGACTGGTGTTTTCTTATAGGAGTATTTTTTGCCTGTTTCTTCTTTCTCTTTTTGTCTGGAATCTGTCTATGTATGCAGTGCTTTACTCCCTCTTCACCATTTATTTTATCTGTATTCCGTTCTTCAATAAGCAATCTTTTTAATAACATCTGTGTACTTCCGTTTCTTTCTGTCTTTAATTCACACTTTATGGCTATAGCAATCCTTTTCTGTTCTTTCTTTTTTATTTGCACACAATTCCTTCCCTAACACAAGCATTACTGTGTTTGTGCTCACCATATTGTGTTGTCTTTGAATTTTTATCGTATGTTTCCTGCAAATATCAGCAGTACAGTTCTAGCTCTGGTATCTGACTGGTATGCTCCCACTTTTTGCATTTGTCTTAGATTGTACTTCACAACTGAAATGTTTTTGTGTATGTTTTTGGGAAGGCTCATTTTACCTCTAGTACTTGTCTATTAATATGTTTTATTGACTATCAAATAGCTGTCTGTAATCTTCACAGATTTTTGCACATTTGTATCATTTGCTAATTTACACAATATGCTTGGTGGTCCTTCCTTCAGTTGAAGAATTAATATGGAAAATGCAAGTGATGATTTGCTTTAAGAAAAGAAAGTAGAGATTGCAAAGCAGTTCTTGTTCTGTTGGTATGTGTAGCTCAAAATAATACTCATTTTACTTACCTTATGCAGTGTGGCACTTTGAGATGGAAGGACATACTAAGAAAACTGAAAAAAGTAATATTCAATTTAGCATGTAAAATGTTATGTGTGTTGGTTTTTGTGTGTGTGTGTGTGTGTGTGTGAATATAGGGCATTATATAGTCTCCCTGTTGAATTGGATTGTTTACTCCTGGACTTAGGGTCTTTCTCACAGATAATCTCTAAAGCATAGAAAAAGGAAGAGTAAAAAAAAGAATTCATTCTGTTGTGGAGAGGGATCTCATTCCCATTCCTGTTCCCTTTCCGGCTCCTGTGCCCCAGAAAGGTTGTCCATCAGCTTGGTCGTGGCCTTGGAGCAGAGTTCCCCCAGAGCCTTGAGCGGGGTCTGCTCCTGAATAAGCTTGTCCCAAGAGAGAGGAGTAAACAGAAAAGGTGATGGGGCAAAGCTGGAGTGCATGGGATAGTCGTTAGTTCCTCACAATGTCCACGTTATTCTCCTATGAGTACAACTACAGTCTCTAACACTGTGTGTGGAGAAACCATAAATTTATGATCCCATCTCATCTTTAAGGAGAATAATGTGGGATAATGGGAGATGATAGAAGTAGAAGGAGAAAATAAGATAATTGTTTCCTCATTAAGATCTGAAAAGAGTAGACGCAAAGCTGCACAAGTTGTTTCGTGGGCTTGAAAATTACTTTAAGATGCTTCATCCAAAGCTTTCTTAAACAGTTTGCAAATCCCAACACTGAAATAGCAGGTGAAAGGCTGCTGGTCTGTGCTGCCGGAGGTGTTTCTGCATATACTTTGCCTTTGTGTATATACTTTGCCTTTTACAAGTAGGAAGGCTTCTAAGCAGGTGCAAACCCACCTGGAACCTGGCACTGTGTAACAGGAAGGATGGGAACTCGGAAGCTGAAGCTTAGATGGGTTTCCCTGTTGGGCAGTGCATTTAAAAATGCTTAAGATGCTTGTCAGGTTACTGAGTTAAAGCAAGATAAATGATGTTGCTTTAAAAAAGAGAGAGAGAGAGAGAGAGAAAAGGAAGCACTTAAGCTGGAGGTTGTAGCACGAATTGTTTGTTGTTTGTGCTTTTTTGTATTTTGCATGAGAGTTCAGTGCTGGGAGGAGTTAAGCCATAGGATGTTGCTGAGAGAAGAGTATTTATTGCAGCAGAACTAAAATTACAGGCAAAAAATAAAGTACTCCAGGGAAAAAAGAGTAAATCTAGCATGCCAGGTATTGGTTATTAAGCATTCTTAATATTCAGTTTAGTCCCATATGACAGGTTTATGACCAGTGTGTGTGCCCCAACGAAGGCAGTGCCTAAAACCATATATGTTAATTAGTTTTGATGCCAGAAGTAGAGAGGGAGTGTGCATTCCTCCTCTGCATCAGCAGCCCAATTTGCTTGTCAATGGAGGAAGACGCAAAACAATTTCAAGTGTTCTGGGTTCAGGTTTCTTCAGGAGTGGTACCCTGAAAATCGGAAGGTCGGAGGGAGGGGAGTTGCTCTGACGATTATCATAAAGCGCTGCTAATGTAGCCCGGGCATCACGTGACTGCAGAAAAGGCTATTATCTCAATGAAAAGGAAACTGCTTTTTAGAGCAGCAACAGAACAGAAGCAGGAGGAATTTTCGAGTACTCCACCATGCTGGATTGTCAAAGGGGGATCTCTCTGATCAGCAGTTAGGGAAGGATTAGCGTGGCCAGTTTGTCAGCTGTCATTAGAAGCAGATGACAGGGATGATAAGCTGCTGTGTGCGCACGTCCTCACTCAGCATGTGCTTTGGTTTACATCGAGACATAACATTGGTTTCGGATAATGCAGAGCTGATATTTTTAAGGCTGTAAATTTACCGGTAATTCTCTCTTTTTTTTTTTTCCCCACCTCCCTTTCCCCCCCTCACCCACCCCCGTTTTTAATAAAAAGCAAATGTGATGGATGAGGGATTTATCTACATCTTAATCTGAAGACGCAGAAAAACTAGTAGGATCTGCCTTGAACTGCAAAGGCTGGAAGACGACAAGGTGTGTTTCTGAAGTGCTGCGTGACTTCATTGCTGTTACTGTTCTCTTTCTGCACGTCTGTGTGTCCCTGCGTGTGCATCGGAGGTTTCTGGATGTTGCTGGGGGTGGGGGGTTGGTTCTCGGGAGCGGGAGGAACAGCTAGTTTCTTTTTGAGCAAAGGAGTTTAAAGATACTGTTTCTAAGCAACAAATATGAAGAAATAATGTAAAATTGATTCTCCGGTTTCTGTAGTTTCCCCCCTTTGTAATGGCTACAGGTGTACTTGTGGTTGCCTGTGACAGTTTTATGGGTTTATGTGGCTAAATATATCTTAGTCAGTGCGCAGGAAATACTTTTGTAAGCAAGTTTTCTGGCACCCAGAATAATACACAAACCCATCTATATTTTCCCACTGTCAAGAGGAGGTGGAGCCCACAAGTGCCTTTTTCATTGCAGTAATTACTATTCAGTATTCTGTAATTTCTATGCACGTGAAAAAGTACAGAGGAAGTCAGACTGAGAAATTTTTGCTATAAAGCTTTCTCTTTCTGACCAAAAGCTTAAGTAGACAAAACACACTGAAACATTTGTAGTTGTTATATAACTTTCTCTATTTTCTAATCTTAATAGTTTTATTTACAAGTCTGTGACCCCACAAACAGAATGACATTCAGTTAATCTTCAGACCTCGTATTTATCTCATGGTTATGCCTGCTGATGTCATTGAATATCTTGGCAATATTTACTTTTCTTTTAACCTTGGGAGGGCAACATTTAATTTTGCAGATGAATTTAATAATAATATCCCCTGAAAAAGGTTAGATGGTTACTTGCAGTAAGGGAAGATGGTGTTCTGTCTCCCCTGCCTGGGAAGTTCTTGAAAGCTTGTTTGTTTTATTTTCCTGTCATACCCGGCATTAAGCCCAGCATTGTGCTTTACCTCATAGCAATAACAGCGATCCTGCACCACAAAAGATGATAAAATGAAATGTTGGGATTTGCGTGGGAGTGCTGATGGTAACTTCTGTACAGTGTTGCCTCCTAAGTTAAAGGCAGGCTTGCAGGGATAGGTATAACAGGTCATTACTGCAGTGCACTGGCAGTTTGCTGAAAGTGTGTTTTCCCGGATACAGATTGCCATAGTGGTGGTGACTATCATGCTTAGGATTCCTTTAATAATTAATTAAATGCATACAGGAAATGCTGTAGTTTATTTTATTTAGGACTTTGAAAAACTCGTGCTACTTTGAGATAGGAGGGGGAAGGAAAATATTATGTTTTTCAGATTAATGGAGCGTGTGTTTGAAGCTACTTTATTTCCTACTGTGAGGACAGAGACAGAAACGTAAACAAGCTAGCACTATTTATTTGCTTGTCCTCTTTTGTCTCTGCTGGGTTATTGGAAGTGCAGTACCCCTGCAGGTTGGTGCACAGGCCTGGGGCGTGCGGTACCGCCGGCCAGAGGCTGGCGAGCCCCTCGCGTTCCCAGCAGCGAATGTAGAAGCCACAGAACAATGAAACTTCCTCTCCGCCTGCTGTGGTGTGTTCCTTTATTTCACTACGGAAGATCTCACAAGATAGTGGAGGCCAAGTAGCACTAACTGAAATGGTAGCACCCATGTTTTGTAGAAAAAATAGGTCTTTACCACTTGTGCAGTCACTTTTTTTGCCTGATGCCTTTTTTGACGTATTAAGGGGGAAAATGTTGAACAAAATCTACCTTTTGTAGAGACTGTACTTTTTAAATGGCTCTCTGTTCTCACAAAACTCAAAAATGCAATATTTTCTTTCATAAGTAACTCTTAAAGTACGGTATGTAGCATGTATAAAAATTCAAGCACTATCTTTGACCAGAGGAATTTTATTTTACTCTTTGCCTACCCTTCAAAATTCTGTATGTTAGCGTAGTCAAAAAGGTTACATTGGTAATGATCAAAAGATATTGCTGTCTTCTTTCTTTCCTTTTTTGTTTGTTTGTTATCTCTGTAGGGTAAAATTGTTGTATAAAGAAAGAGAGAATGCATTAGTGCAATGCAAAATATACTGTGTTATAAGAAAAGAAAAAAAAACAACTAACCTTCCTGGAAAATCTGAGCTGGGTGACTACTTTGAAAATGGCATTTCACTCCAGAGGTCTAACCACGATATTTAATAACAAATGTCATTATGAAGTCAGCTGGCTGGTTGTTTTTTGCAGCACCATGTTATTTATTTATGTTAGTAGTGGGGGCGGGGGAAATTAGGACAGGTATGAAAACAGCCTTGAATGGCAAAACCTACTTCATTAATAAATTGAATAAATTTCTTAGTGCACTACAGTAAAATAGCCCCATAATTATAATGATAAAGCTGAGCTAAGGACTGAGGAATGGGTCTACGAGCCAAGCTGACTGAACTGAGTGCAGGAGAAGAACACCTGTAAGCTGATGATCGCGGTAGCTGTGAGGGCATCCTGGTAGGTTCCTGGTTAGCCTTCCTGACTCGTACCCACTTGGCTCTGGCAGGCCCAGATGAGTGCCTCAATTGGACTAAAAATTATTAGCAGATAAAGCTTTAGGTCTTCAAATCTTACTCCTCACGTTCATTATCTACTATGCATGCTGTCCCCAAACGAACTATAAGATATCACCGTAGTGGTCTGTTTTCTCATTCCTGATAGCATAGGCTGTTGTGATTAAGCAACCATCCAATGCAAGATGTCAATAAGAAACTTCTGTTAGAACTCCATGGTAATAAAATTATTTTTGTTGCCTTTCCTGAAGTTTTTCCAGTTCAGTCCAACTAGTTTTTAATGCATGCTATTTTTCAGTTTTGGGCAGTGTATTGCAGCCTTCTGGTCAACTGCTTTTGTGAATACAGTGGATAATTCTTCTCCACTTTAGTAATTATATTTAATTATATTCCAAAACTAAAAATACATAGAATATACACTGATTCTGTCTTAGGAGTTGTTATTCTTCTTTACCATAAATGGTTTCATTGTTAATGCAAATTAATTTCAGTTTATTTTTATGAGGACAATAAAATGGATGGTAATGAATAATCAGCTTTAGTGGTAGAGTAGCCTTGTTCTCCTTGGTCTGCAGGATACCAGCATAGTTGTGACAGGCCCATGGAGTTATTTATGTCATACAAAAGAGAAAATAACAGTTTGACATCTTCCTCTAGTAGGCTAGGAGGAAAATCCAAGCTGCAATGAAGTCAGTGATAAAATTCTTATTTACTTCAATTGAGTCATAATATACCCCCTTACAACTCTTCGGTTTTTTCCAGCACGTTGCTTCTGCTGTTAAGGGAGCTGTGTGTAGCAAGCTTATAGGGTTTTGCCTGTAAGTGTTGAGGAGGCCAAAGTTATGCATATGAACTAAAGAATAAATTAGGCACAACTGAAGACAGGTTTGGAGGGAGGAAGAGGGGCCAAATACCACAGCCAGGATGACTCTTGAATCTCCAGTTGTCAGAGGGAAGGGTCATTCTGCTGTTGTCTCGTACTTCTTCTCGAAACATCTGTTAGCTTCCATGACAGACAAGCCACTAACTTTTAGTCTCTTTAACTTGACGCATGCTGCTGTTCTTATGAATGTTTTATTTGGTCATAGGCTGCATTCCTCTGTATATACTTGTGGATATGAAGCTTGTGTCCACAAGGTTTTATTCCTTGACAGCTGACTAATTAAAGCAAATAGGTTTTTATGAGTTATGTTTTTCTTTTACATGCTTAGAGATGACAGTTAAACTTTCCTCTTCTGTTGTTGCTAGTTGCTGTATTTCGTTGAAGCAAGTAGAAGAGTATGAATGAAGACTGATATAGACATGAATTTTGACGTCATTAGGAATTGTTATTTGTGCTCGCAGATCAGTTTTTAAACTTATGGGTCTATTAAGAACGTATCCGGTTAGGGTGTACAGACTGCCATGGACAGTTACATTTTTATCAAGGGTGTTTTTTTTTTTTTTTTTTTAACCTAGAACCTCATAAATGTTTGCAAGACACTTCTGTGTGGCTCTGACATAATTTATTTTATTAGTTTTTATTTCTGAGCTTAGTCACAACATGCGTAGTTAGTGCTCTCAATATCTTCAACAAGAGTTTAATGTACATCTATATTAAGCTAAAAAACTGTCCTTCTGTATGATGGCAGTTGATACAAGTATATGCACTCAAATAGTGCGTGTGCAATTAAGGTAGTATGCACTCAAAAAGTGCATATTAACTGGATTGTTCTTCAAACTTTAAATAACAAGACGAGGAATTTTTTTTTTTTTTTAATTCCAAACTCATGCTGGTGCTGCAGTGTAAGTGGAGGATACTGCTATGGGTGTGATTCAAAAAGTACCTGCTGACGGGAGCTACCTGCTCAGATACAGGATAGGACGCGGGGCCGAAGCCAGGACTGCTGTCTCCCATAGCAGTGCCACCCAGGACTGCATCCCTGTCATCAGGGAACTCACCAGGACCAGGGCTGAGGCTAGCTGAGCCACCTTTGGCTGAGGAGGACACTGAGTTTTCTTGCTCTAAATGCGTTTCAAAGGCAGAGGCAACGACCAAGCCAGTCACTCTACTGAAAAGCATAACCTGGGTTATAATTTCAAGAAGTGGCGCAGAGCTCTGAACTTCATATGGGCACCAGCTGCATTCCTGACTGACAGAGGGCATCATAAAACCACAGAAGGGCTGAGGTTGGAAGGGACCTCGAGGTAATCTGGTCCAACTCCCTGCTCAGGCAGGGAGACTTAGCAGGTTGCCCAGCACCATGTCCAGTCGTGAAGCTGAATTCGCCTTGCAAGCAGCTGTTAACATTCCTATCCCCTTGGCTATTTGTGAAGCTGAGTACAAGGATATATTTAAATTGAATATAGATGCGTTTGACTTTGGTCCGCTGTTAACTTCTTATGTATTCTTCAACACTGTTAACCTAAAAGCATACTTACGAGGGCATCTCAATAAATATTTTAGAAAGAAGTGTGTTAGTATGTAGGTGTGTCTTGTAGGTATGTGTGGAGTAGGTTATTCATTCACCATGATAACAACGTCAAAATATGCATAGCTACTTCAGATAATGTTTTAGCTACACTTCTGCTAATCAGAGTTTTAATTGAGTGCTTGGTATTTAGCATCTTGACATTCAGGCTAAGAATGACATGAAGTTTCAATGTTCTTCCTAGTAATAGGTGGTTGGGTAGAAGAGAAAAACGAACTCTCTTCGTGCTGCAGCAAAGTGCAAATCAGAGCCATGAGTTTAATTTTTGATTAGGCACACGAGATGATACGTAGAATTAGACTTTCTAAACTGCAGTGAAAATGTCAGTAAGATTATGTATTTTCAATAATGTTGTCTAATCCAAGACTGAAGGAACATAACTTTGATGACCAGGTTAGAACTATGAAAGGTGTTATGCAGAATGAGCATCTCTTGCCGAGGTTTGAGTGCAAGCTTGGTTATACTTAGCTGAGTAGCTGGGTGGTAGCTCTTGAGTCATATGGCCATGTAGAGATGCTAAGCAGATCCTAGTGACCAGGAGGACCGCTGTGTGAAGTCATTGAAATTGAGCTTGATAAATGATAGAACTCAAACTCAAATATGATGTGTTGGATAATTTTCTATATTATTCTATACAACTGATACGGAAGCGTCATGCTGTTTTCTCTGGCTCACCCTCTGCTTTTCACTTTTTGCCTTCAAGGAACTCAGTTTCCTGAACTTTTTATTAATGGAATACGTTTTATCTAAAGTAAACAGACTGGTATTTGACAGGCAGTTAACTTGAGTTAAATCCTAATGTAAGCACGCACATGAAACAGAGATGCGTAAATGCCTTTGTCTATTTTGATCAATCAAATTTTTGTCACTATTAAGATAGGCATCTTGAAAATCACGCTGAACTGTATGAGCTTACTGGTATCATAAGTAATGCATGCTTTCCTATCAGTAATATTTGTGAAACTGCGAAATGTTCCTGGACTTGAGTTTTCACATGGTACCTTAAACTTGTCAGAGCAGTTGTTTTAATCTTTTCCTCTCTAGTCTGCTTTTCCGCTTGCTGCTTGATGGTTTTTTGGGGGGACTGTTGACGTGGGAATTTAAGTAGACAAACAGCAGTTTTAAAGCCGAGATTGGCAGAAAGGATTCAGTGAGAGTCAAAATATGCTTAACTCATTGTTAAAAATAGTACCTTCAAGTTGAAATGGAGACTAAACACAAGGTTTCCTATAATATTACTGTTTTCTATGTTGTTAGATTTGCTTCATTTGTCAGCTATGATATTCACAAAGATTTAGTTCAAATTGTACTAGATTTGAAATACTATGTTTCCAAACTGGTTTGATAAGCAAAATTATTAATAGATGTGAAGTATATGAAAAACTTTAGCTTAAATAAACGTCCTTTGTAAGAATTTTGACTCTTCCAGTGAATGTGTGTGCAGATGTAATGTTTTTTGTATCCATTGTTTGATGAGTGTCAAATGCAACCTAGAAGGTTAAATGGTTTTATAAAGATTTGGGCTTTTTTTTGATTTATTAGTTTGTTTTTTGTTTTCCTTATTTACCCACCACAAACAAAAGGATGCAAGAGTGACTGGCATATATTACAAGTAATGTTTTGGCATTATGTTTTTGTTGTCGTTGTTGTTGTTTTTTAATGTGAAGTTTTAATGGAAACTTTAGTGATATTTAGCTATGTTTCTTTTGTCATTGAATATTAAGAATCAGACAATTCTTGATAATGAGAGAGAAGTAATCCCAAACCTGAAAGTAAGATGCAGAGTCTTGAACAATTTTCTTTTAACAGTACCATGTCTTCTGGTACTACTGGTGAAAAAGATGGAAACAGACCTTTTTGAAAGTGGAAATGGAGCAAAACTGTTGTACATTAGGTAAAAAAGGGTACTTTCTTCCTATGATATTTTTCTCTGTTGTCTTATTAAAGCCTAGTCTTGCTATTCCTGGGCATGTTAGAGGTGGCTGACGCAGGCTAATCTGTAAGGAGCTCAGTGACTAGCTATATTAAGAGACTGCACCTATGGGAATACAGAAGGTAGGAGCCATCTTACTGTGCTGATGTCAGCCAGGAGTTTTTTGGTGAGGTCTGAAGAAGAACTGTGGGTTTCTCAAACCTGTGGTTTTGAGTATCTGAGAAAAAAGCTATTTATCTTTCAAGATTTAGGTGGCTTTTTTAAAAAGTCCCATTAAATACCGGTCTGTAACACTGAACGTTAATGTTAGCCGTTTATTTGATTGTTACAGCATGTGTTAAAGAGCTGCTGCTGCCCATTTGCAGCCTAATGTGTTTATTAGACGGTCTTCCCAGTGGCATCTTGAAGTGTCTTTTAGCTAAAAAATTCATGAGCATTATTGGCTTTCAGTCTGCAAATGGAATATGTCTTCTTGTTACTGTCTAATACACCACTCTAAAGCCATTACACAGAAATAAGAGAAAAGATATTGTATAGGAAGAACCCTGCAGTTTAAAGATTTGTTTATAGTCTGTTATGCCTTTTTGTAGACTGAGCAAAAATATGAGTGGTAGGTAGGTGTTGGAGCCAGTGTTCTGTTCTCTTATACATTGGCCCAGTTATGTTTTCTAATAAATTATGTTCCTTTTCTTAGTTCTAGTTTGTGGAGTTCAAGCATGAAGTAGAATTTAGTAAATATTACCATAAATCTTGTTTTGATGTTACCTCTAGTAGTCTCACTTCCAAATGAAATTGTATCTTTGAAGTAATGAGTGCTATTTTCAGATAGAAAAGTCTACTGCCAGATGAACCATGAGTGCACACCGGATTTTAATACAAGCCCTTTAAAGAGAACTTTAGAGTTTTTTAACTTAATACTACTACTACCTTCCTCATAGAAACGTTGTTTTCTGTTTTCACTTTATGCTGTGTGACTGTTACAGGGTGACAAAGATTTTAGGCAGTTTCATCTACAGTGAAAGCGATGATGGATTTCAGGAAAACAAAAGAACATACCCTTGGATAAATTAATTTGGATTTTTAATATTAGGTTAACATTGCCAGCTTAGGTACTGGACATCTTGCTTCTTTTGGCAAAATGAACTTGTTTCTCTTGCGGTATGTCCCGGTTCCACGTTGGGTGATTATGGATGGGTATAAGAAGTTGGTTGTAGAACATGTTGTTTACACCAGGCTGTGTATGCAGGATGCTGGTTTAATGTAGCTTTATTTTTTTTTTTTCCTGTCAGACATTTTAGTGGTAGACATCTTGCCTTAATTTGATTTTAGCAGACAATGCAGTCTTTTTATTTTTCTGTTCCTTTTGTTTCCCCTTGATTTTCACCTCATTTCCAAACCCTTGCCCATGTGTCTCTGTCTGTCAGAACACCAGTGCAAGGGAGAGCCAGTGCCCGAGGAGCCTGAGCATCCTCAGCCACACGCAGAGCTGCACGGGCACAGGCGGGCTCCCTCGGCTGCTGGGGATTCTGACACTTGCTCAGTGGCAAGTGCTGGGAATTGAAGCATATTTCAAACTGCTGCTGGTCGTGACTAAAAGGTTGTCCTTAGGCTACAGTGGCCACAGTCTCTGGTCTAGGATCTTATCCTGTCTCTGACAGTGAATTCCTTTTCAGGCCTGGGAAAGTTGCTATCAAGTGCTTACTATTATTGCCTTCTTCAAAGCAGCTTGAGATTACAGCATATACCAAAGCTAAATATTTTCAGATTGAGAAATGCACCCAATGAAAAAGAGCTCATAAGCAAGAAAAAATGTGAAGAATCACAAGTCACATGCGACTTCCAACTTTACTCTGGCTTCTACCAGAATGAGTGGTACACAGGGTGCATCAGTAATTTTGAAACTGAGACTGAAAGCTTCTAATCATGAGAACTTCACAGGAAAAAAAATGAATTATAATGGATGTATGTTTGAGTTTGTAATTAACCACAAAAATATGAGCTGTTTATATTGGTAAATTGGGCTGTTAGAGGAAAATTTTAGCTAAAATTTTCAATGAATTGTGATTTTATTTTATTTTTTTTGCAAGGAAGCTGGGTATTTCTTTGTTTATTAATCAACGAAACAGTAACTTGAATAAATTGCTTCTATATTTAACAACTGCATCTGCACTACCTGCATGTCTGCTGGAAGGGCAGCAGTATGGTACTGCTACCTGATTGTCTGCTATAGGGTGCGTTACCTTTTGTTTGCTACTTTTCAGATTGAAATAGCAGCTTTGAAGGTGTAATCCTCATTTATTCTTTAACTGCATTTGTTGGGCTTATAATAAATC
Source organism: Chauna torquata (assembly GCA_013399475.1). Classification (NCBI taxonomy): domain Eukaryota; kingdom Metazoa; phylum Chordata; class Aves; order Anseriformes; family Anhimidae; genus Chauna; species Chauna torquata. The sequence continues at coordinate 379,718 of VXAL01002301.1, read as the reverse complement.
TGACAGTTTAACAGGCCTTGTTTGGAAGATGGCCTGCACTGATAAGAGATAAAATGCACATTATCTTATTCTACGTTAACTCTGGATGATTAACCAGATTCATTGATACTGAGGATAAGCGCTGGAAGGTTTACTCCATACGCCATATTCCTTAATGGCACTTGAGGAGTGGAGGAGACATTACAAATTCATGCAAGTGATTTGTGCTAGATTTTTTTCTGTCTCCACCTTCATGAGGCCTCTACTTGTTTTATTGTCTCATGAGGTTTATTTTGGGGTTTACACTTTTTTTTTTCCCCCTTGAAAGATGACTGTCTTGTAAAATACCATGTTTGCTGTAGTTTCATAATTAGGTTAAAAATTCTCTCTCTGTATTCTAACTTAGAGCAGTTGCTGGTGGACGTTGTGAAGGCGGATGTGCTGTCACAATGAGAGCAGAAATTCTTGTTTTGTTACTGATAACAAGAAAAAAATGAATTGAAACTTCTTTCAGGCTCTGTCTTTTCAATCTCCCAACATCTGGTAGAAACTGAATAGGTCTCAGTGACTGCCATTACTAACGTACACTGTCCAAGAGATTATTCATTTAATTTTCTGAGCTGTGATTTACATTTAACAATTGGAAAAAATTAGGCTGAAATATTAGGCAAGTATTTTGGATACTTCGTCTTGTGATTGTGAAACAGAGAGAGCAGAAAAGTACATCTTTATTTTTAAACATAAATACGAAGTAAGTAATTACCTGAGATGTCCTGTTGACACAGGACATCTGTTGGAGCCTACAATTAGTTCTTTAGGTATTTTTAGTAATAATAATACCATTTCTCTAACTATCTCCTTCCTTGTATAAAAATGCTGCACTGCCTGTATTTATATTTCCACTGGTCTGTTGTTCCTCATTGATGCCCAGTGGAATTGAAGCTTGAGTGACATCTGAGCCAGCATTAGAAGTTGAGCTCTTAGTTATTGTTGCAGGCTTTTCTGGTAGCACAGATGGAAATATGTATACATATTTTTCAACTATATATATACTTGCTACCACCACTGAAGGCAAAATACTAATCCCACAGTGGGATATTATGTTTGTATTTTAGAGTACAGGAGAACTCCCAGACAACTTACACAATAAAAAAAAAGGAGTGCCTAATCTTCCATGACAGTTCGTTCTGCAAGGCGTTCATTTTAATTTACCTTTGTAAGACATTTTCTTTCAAATAAATATTGTTTTCGTTCATTATCTGACATACCATCTTGCCATTGTTTTCATTAACAAAAGTGTTTCTCTGTCTCTCTCTCTCCTCAACTCAGTGATTACTGCTGTTTTTTTTTTTTTTTTTTACTAATTCCCAGTCTGGTTTTCTTTTCCAAGCTAAATAAACCTTAACCATTTTTTCTTGATTTTTGCTGCACATTGTTTCAGAAGACATGTGGAAGAGCTGATATTTCATTTCAATTTCTTTTAAAACACTAAATGAACTGAACTGTTCAATTTCTTTAACTTTCTTCTTTCTGGAAATGCATGCAAAGATGTATAAAAAGATCAGAGGAGCATGATCAGTGCTGCTTACTAATCTAAGGTAGTTCCGTATAGAGAAGGTTTATTGGAGTAAAACTTTGAGCCTCTAACTTGTCATTCTACTTTCAGTGGCTTCAGTTTTGAATTGTCGTGTTTCCTGGAGAAGGTTAGACTTCAAGTTTGGGAGTTTTATTTTCCAGTCTGAGAAGCTCTCCACGTGGTTCAGGAGACTAAGAATATTTAGAACAGACTTAAAAGTCAACCCATTAAAAATCTAAATTTATATAATGTTATGAAGTTTTGTGTATTATAGGACTATTACTAATAATGAGTAACCAAGAAAGTTGGGAATGTGTAAACTAATGTGTGTGGAGAGAAAGCAGTGCCTAAAAACCACTATGGGCAATTTAGCTGCTCCGGATCCACAGATGTTTGTTTGTATGTTTAGACCCTTAATAGCTAAATTCATTAGATTTTTACTCTTCTCACTTGAAAATTTCGTTAGATGCATGCTCTTCTGATTCTACATGTGCCTGGAGGTAATCTCTTCCGAAAAAAATGTGGTTTTAGTTCTTAGCTTACACTTCATTAAAGTCGTGGAGGTACTTAGACCCTCCAGAGATCTTCATCTAGTAGTGTGCATAGATCTGGAATGTGAATTAGCTCAAGACAGAAGAACTGAGATAGCTGCTTTCTTTTCAAAACACATGAGGAAACTGGGTGGGTGCTCACCTCTTTGGCTCTCCTCGAATTGTTAGAGTCATTGCTGAGGAGGAGGGTGGGATGGCTACCCTCCTTAGCCCAAGGGATTCAAACCTCAGTCTCTTGCTTCTTAAGACAAATGTTTGAACTCCTTACCTGTGAGTTTAATTGAATACATGTCTAAAGATTCCTAAGAGTTAATTAATGTCTTTGTTTCATAAATATCCAGCTTCAGCAAGCAGATAACCTACCACCTCAGAGGCTGTTTTGCATGATTAAAAATACAGACTTCAAACGCCTCTGCGAAGAGGGAGCTGAATCTCCATCTCCATTCTAGTCAGTACGTAGTCTTATGGAAGAGCAAGGCAGAAGATTATCTATCCACAGCTTTTAAAAGGTGGTTCTTCCTCATTTGTCCTAACTCAGGAGAGGATTTTGGTTTCTGAATCCCAAGAGAATAGCAGAAATCTGTGTATCGCTGTCAGACCCTAATCTCCCTAGGAGTATAGGTTTTGTGGGCCCATTCTTTTGGTTTTAGTGCTCTGTACTGGACAGTGCTAAGTGACTTTCATTTTGGCTTTTGAGATTTTTTTAGACTGCCTTAGTGTCATCTGTCTAGCTTTCCACTAGACTTTCCACACTTTCCAAGGTACAATAACTCTGGATTTTGCATTCTGCTCTGGAGCACGGGCACCTAAAATACAGGAGCTGTAGAGCCTGTAGAGATCATTGAGATATTGAACACAAATTTTAATATAGACATAGGGACAGCAGAAAACAAACATTGTAGTAGGTGGTAGATTTCCAGAAAAACTTTATGATGAGTAAAAAGAAAAAGGTAACTCATTCTAAGAGCAAACTGACAATGTTGCTGAGAAAAAGATGTTATGGCCCATAAATACAAATAAAAAATAATAATAAAAAAGAAAATAGTAAGAACTGCTTGGAACCACTTACTGTGTTTAATATGGGGAGAAGAAGGTGTTAGTTTCATAATAATGGTACTGCTTTTGTTCCCTTTAAATACAGAAAGATGAAGTTTAGATGTTTATGGTGGGATGTTAATTTTAATGTATCCTCCGAAGGCTAATACTGATCTACTCAACTGATCTACATTTCTTAGGTATTATTTGGGAAGCATAAGAAGGGAAGGGATTCCCTAGCCTAATTTTTCTTCTGAACTTTAGGCCATCATCCGAGTCTTGCTCGGAGATCAGATGATCTCTGGAATGTACAGCTTTCATTGTGCTGATGATTTTTTTTCTCACCCTGGTCAGTGAAAAATTTAGTCTCTGAAGCAGAGCATGAAGGACAGTTCCAGCTCTCCATTGCCAGACAGATGGGATTACGGTCTCCTCACAACTTCTCTGTGACTGTTGTCACAATTTTCTTAAGAGTACATTTCCTTTTTCTCGGCTCTCTACTGTTGTGTACTTGTGAAATTGCATATTTTCAAGAAAGTGCTTAGCTTTTAGCCAATTACACAAAAGTATACATCTACTTTGGTGTTTTTAAGTAGGGATGACATGAGTGACTAGATAGAAATCAGCTAAGATATGCAGTTGTCAAGGAACAGTCAGTGTGTCACAGGCCACGTTGGAGGCTGCAGCAAGGTTAACGTTGGTGCGGCGTTGGGAATGCCGGGAGTACAGTCCCTGGGAGTCCCCCAGGAAGTGCAGGGTGACAGATCGTGGTGGTAAATCTTCCCTTGGAGGGCTCAGGTCTGCTCTGCTGCAGAGCCACGGCCTTCTTGCTCCTTTTGAAGTGGGTTGTTCTCAACAGATTGGTAGTGTATGCATACGTGGTATATACTTATGCATGTATAGACATAACAGAGAAAAAGATAATCCAGATATTTTTTTGAACGGGATCTGGTACCATCCATGTAGAGGACTGACTGGGAGCTATACATTTCAGGGATGATCTAGTTGTTTTCATGAAACTTGACCAGTATCTAGAAAAAAGAAAATGACTCCACTTTTTTCTAAAACTGGTCTAAAAAAACTTTTTCAGTACAAAGAAAGATTTTTTTTTTAACCCAGAAAAGATGTTTAGAACATGTTCGGTTCTGAATCTGAGAGGGCTCTGTGTTTTCCTTTGCTTGCTAAAGTTTAAGCAAGTAGCCTTTCCCAGCATCTCTGTAGAACTGCTTAGACCTCAGTCTCCAGACTGTTTGTGCCAGTATATTCATTCAACTTGCTCACTGGGAAAACTAAAATTTACAGTGTGAACCAACATATTTATTACCAACATCTATTACCAACACAGAGTCTGGCTGCTAGATTTTAAAAAAGAGAAAATGAAAAAGAGAAGGAGACTGCAGTTTTAACCCACACCAGTGCCTCTGGCTCTCGTTTTAACATGGTATGAATCACCTCCTGGAGACACTCACCTCCTGGAGATGCTCACCTCCTCCATTATGGCCCTCCTGTTTATTTTTCTGCTCATCCCAAACAATGCAGGAGCTCTCTGAATGTCTGGAAGTGTCTCTCTGCCATCATACAAAGCTGGCAGCAACTGGACGGTGGTTAGGGAGGACTGTCCTGCATTACATGGTCTTTCTGATCACCTCCATCACCTCCCTTTGCCCTTTTTATAGCGTTTTCTGTCTCTGCAATATTGCTATTGATTGAGGATTGTCTAAACTTCCATCTGTGTTTGTAAGGTGCACAGGACAATAGGGGCCAGGAGCAGGGCAGGATTTCCCCAGCCTGTTTATCACACAAATTATAGTAAGCTTATGTTGTTTTCACACATGATAGCTTGACAAGTTATTTTCCTTATGAGGTAGATTAAATATACAAAATATTTATCAGTTCCTCAGTAATCTCTGGTGTTGACAGATGTTCAGTTTCTACTATGTTGTACAAGCACTTGTGCAAACATCATGTTTCAATTTTTAGCTAAAGCTGTACGTACTACTTTTTAGTGTAGCTGGGATAAGTTTCATTTCTTGTATTTATTTCAATTGTGTTTTTCTTGTTTTGTGACATTATGGATTTTCTTTTGCCTTTCCTCATTCAACCTGGCAAAATTGCCATGAAAATTCAGCAACCCAGGTACAAAATGTACTTACCTGTTCTTACATAACTGGTAACAATGAAAAAGATGAGAATGCTTTGCTTGCCCATCACTAATTTTGTTCTGGAGGAGTTTTGCATAGCATCTTGTGGGGTCATAAACATGGTATTTTTATTGGTACCTTTCAAACAAACTCTCTTTCTAATGATGGATTTGCAAAGTAAAAACTGAGTTGAGCATGGAACAACAAGCTTAGAAATACAAAGAGAAGAACTCATGACTTTTCCACCATAACCCTTTCCCTGCACTTTCTTCCTTTCAGTTGCTGATATGTGTTCAAGATGAGTGGGATGGGAGAAAATACCTCTGACCCATCCAGGGCAGAGTCAAGAAAGCGAAAGGATCCTGATCAGCTTGGACCCAGGTTAGACCACTTGTCTGACAACGTCGAAGGAGAAAGACTTAGAAAAAATGATAAACATGCACATGTTTTTCATAATCCTTAGAAAATGACTAACTTGCCGTTCTAGCTAGGAGGAGTCAGTACTAAACTGATTCGGTAATTCTGTGTTGTTGTGGGTGGAGGGTGGGGATTGGGAATTGCTTTTTATTTTTGTTTGTTTGGTTTTTTTTTTTTTAACCCACTGTAGTGCCAAAATGCGCAATATGGGTGACAATATGGGAGCTGCGTAAAAATCATTTTTGGCCAATCACTACAGAGAGACTTCAGTGACTCATACTGACAGTCTATGATTTTTTTTTTACAACCTCTCTTGTACATCATTATTAGGGAATCGAAAAATATTTTCCGGTTTTATAACATCTGCATTACCAACACTGAAATAATTTTTAACACATAACTGTCCATTCAGCATTTTTTCTTATGACTGTCTTGCATAATTTCAGAAGGAGGCACAGGGAGTGTGGATTGTTTGGTTTAGCTTTCTAAGCTGTTTTATTTCCTTGTACACTGTCACTGCTTGATATTCCTTGGATTCTCAACAACATGAGGAAGTAGACTTGTAAATGTTCAGATGTCACCGCCGCCCCAGTTAATCCTCTGTTTTGAACTTCATATCCCAAATCTCTTTTGAAACAAAACATGACTACTGGGAAAAATAAATAATGTCTTTTTTTAAAAAATGCTGCTTTGCTTGTTCAAGAAGAAACCTTTCTGTTTGAGAAACTTGTGAGTTACATTTTTGTAGTGAGAGAGGGCGGTTCTCTGTTTTGTTAAATTACTCTCAAACCATTTAAAATCATCTTTGACCAGAAGGCAAACAAACTGACATTGAATACAACATCTTTAAACTCCTCTTTCAGCCCTAAAAGAAACACTGAGAAACGCAATCGTGAGCAAGAGAATAAGTACATAGAAGAACTTGCAGAGCTGATTTTTGCGAATTTTAATGATATTGACAACTTTAACTTTAAGCCTGACAAATGTGCAATCTTGAAAGAAACTGTGAAGCAAATTCGTCAGATAAAAGAACAAGGTAAGAAGATTAATTCATTGACTTTGAATATTTTCCATGTTTATTATTACTTTTTTTTGGCAAACCCAAACAATCTCTTCAGCTTTTCTTTAGCAAATTCCTGCAGGTTTTTTTTAATTCAGTAGTGAAATATGTTGTAATGTAATGTGAATGGAGTGTGTTAAGTGTCATGTTCAGCATTTTAAAAATAACCTTCACAAAAAATTCAGAAATTGCCTAGAGGGAGGGAAAGTCGATCAGTCTGATGTATGCATCCAAAGTAATTTTAATCAGTTGTACTTTTACAAAAGTTAAACTAGCAGGAGGGCTTTGGGGGGGGGTGGGAAGCACTTATATACTCTTACATGGATGACGACTCCACATAAAACAGGAGTAATCCAGGAGAGTATGGGATATGAAAGTATTCTTCATTCCCCCTCTTGCTTTCTTTTGTTCATATGAATAGATATTGTGACCTAAGTGATCTGCATCCCCTAAATTCTGACATCACATCCTGAACTACAATAGATCTGGAGCTATTCTAATCTCCAGATAGGGTCCTGTTATAAATGTAAACCAGAGAACGTGACAGTTTTCTTCCTGTTCTTTGTCTAGAAGATTAGTTTTCTGTTTTTTTTTTTTTTTTTTCTTTTGATATATTTCCTACTTAGAGCAAAAAATCTTTTAGGAACTTAAAAATTTTGGAAGTTTTTTTGGTGTCATGGGTTTATCTGGACAGGCACGAATAGAATTGCAGGTGTTTGGGACAGATTCAAATTCTTAAAAGTGTGTGTGTATTGGTTTTCTTTTAATTTAGAAGAAGATTGGAATTTCTTCATAAGTTGAGTTTAGAGTAATTCCTTTGGTTTTCAAATACTTTCATTAAAACATCTTTCACTTTTTCAGTATTCTGTGATTTCTGTAGGAAAATAATGCTTCCTTTTCCATATTGTATGTGTGAGTTTATAAAACTGGAGATTATATGTTGCATAATTTAAACATAGATTTATTTCTAAAACAAATAGATATGTAGATCTGTAGTTCCAGACATCAGCCTATTCAAAACTAAATGGAATGTGCGAAGAGTCCAATTATTTCAAATGTCTCCAAAGTGGCTGTATTTGATTAATCTTTAGGAAAGTTTCTGTCTCATTTTTTTTCTTTTATTAATGCTATTAGGTTGCCATAATTTTTTAAATGGCTATTCTGGTGAAGTTGCCATGCTTCATATTAGAAGTATACTTCTTAAGATGGCACAAAGTCCATTGATTTTGCACCTTGCTGACTTTTGAGATTTAATTCTTTTTTCCTTATCTGTTTCGTTCTTCCTTTTCTCACTTTCAGTTTTGGATTTTTTTATTTTTTTTTTCTGTCGTCAGGAGACATATTCTCCTTGTCATTACCTGAGACAGCATAAGGAAGAAGCTTTTCCCAAGGACAACAAAATTGTGTTTTCCTGGGAAGTGAGTGCACAGAGAGAAATCTGTTAGTTCCCTTGATAATTCTCTAAAAAACTCTAGAAAATCTAGTGTGAAAATTTGGCTCTAACTAATGCTAAATTTGTCAAATGCAGCGTTTTGTTGTTTAAGACCAGTATCTTAAAAGTAGTTTTCATATTGTTATAAAATATTCACACGCATCAGACCAGGTTACATTGACATTATTTAAGTCATCATGGGCTAATAACAGTGCCAGAATTTTACCAAAGCTGGATGTACACTTCATTTTCTAAGCTCATAAAGTTTTATTGCAAAAACAATTGAAAGTAAAATTCTAAAGGTAAGCTAAAAAAAACTATGAATGCTGGTTGTTTCAACAAGTAGAGGTAGTTTGCAACCCTTCAGCAATAAAGATACTAAATTACTCTTTATGATGTTGAGTTGTTATGCAGGGTTCTTCAGCTGAGAAAAATTATACTGTCTGATAACTGTTTGGGTCTTTACATAAAACTCATAGCTGGTACAGACTAGACTTTAATCCTCTCTAAGGGGCATTGCAAAACACTGAGACCTTCAAGGTGGTCATTATAACAGCATCTTAGGGTCTAGAAACAAAAATTATTTGCTTCAAGTTAATCCCTTAAATTAATTGATAGTTTGATGCTAATTTCTACAGAGAAGCTACATCTGTTTGTTGTTATAGCAAATTTGAGGGGATTTTCCCTTTAAGAAAAAATTCAAATGACAGCATATTCTGAAAAGCAATGTTGTTTTCGAACAGGCATTTTATTAACAAATGCGACTCGCATATAATAAACATTCAAATGCATGAACACTGCAGTGCACCTATGCTTCTGTTGTGCCTGACCTAATCAAGGCAAACATACAGAAGAGATAATGAAGATATTACTATTACTGCCTTATGTTTTGCAGAGATATAATCATCTCACACTGGGAATCCTGCTCTTAATGTATTTAAATGATGAATATAAATGTATTAGTTTTACGTCGTTCCAAATCTTTTTGACGGTTTTTCCACTGCCAAGACATCTTCTGCATGCTGTACCTTTGCAATGGTGAAGCACTTGCATTATCTTAATTTCTGTCCAATTTCTAAAATATCTAATCCAATTTCTAAAACAAAATAATGAAAATAGTACTATACATACATAAAGTGCCATGAGACTCAGGTTAAAAATCGTATTTTCTTACAGTTTTTTTGTTGATTTTTTTTTAAAAGAATTCTATTATTTTTATTGTTACACTGAATACCCTGCGGCAGAAAACTTAAATTGCAGGTTCTGAAAGTCCTGAGTGATTCTACACTAAAGTGGACAAATTAAGGTGGCTCAGGTTTTGCACAGTGAGTCTGCTGTGCATTTGTTCAAAGACTGATTCGATTTGTGAAAACTTGTTTTAGTTTTATTATTTAGAAGTTTTACTAAAGAGCTTGGGTTTTTTAAATAAATACTGAAAATTCTTCCACACAAATTTTCTTCACTTCTCTGTCTATGCATAGAATAACACATTAAGGTCTAATTACTTACAAAAGCACAGTCATTTATAAATACCTTGTAAAGCCACTGAAAGCAACAAGTTTTATAGCTGCTACTGAGATTTGACAAGGAGACTTTATTCTAGGTTCTATGAATGAAAATGAGGAAGGAAAGAGTACAGAATGATATTCATTTCCCATGTCAAGCTTGCTGGGCTGGTAGCTGAAAAAAGTAATAGATTTTTTGCTGCAGTCATACTATATAATTTAGTATATATTTTATATGCAAATATGTTTGCAATACTATATCAGTTATCATATCATTTCTCACATATACACTTCAAAGATGCTTTAGTTGTGGTATGTTAGAGATTCATTTTACTAGAATTTGGAAGCAAGTTAAAAATATATGCATGTAACTGAATTCATTAGATAAATTAAAGATATTTGGAAGATGTAACCATTGCATGTAGTTTTTAATCTGGGTTTTGAAATGCTTATAATACTTGGGAGAATGAAGATGAGTTTCTTTAAAAAGCTTAATTTCCTTCTGAGGACTCTTGCCATATTATCTTACAGTGATCTCATAGACATTTGTGGTTGTCCAGTGGAGATTAAAAACTGTGATTTTAGTATAAAGATGAAACAGGAGCTATATCATGTAAATCTTAAGTGGATATTTCTACTGGGGGTTTGAGACTTTCACTTGGAAAAAAAAATTCCTTTTGTCTTTTATTTATAACATAAAATGGTTGTGTTATATGGTCATGAAAGAGTAATCTCTTGCTATTTACAGTCTATGTTAAGTTATTTTGAAAGAATAGTAGTCATATATGTTACAGATGTGTTCATAGTATACACGTGTACAAATACATTATTTTCACATTTGCACGTGATTAATTTAAAAAGCTTGTTTTAGGGAAGAGTAAAGACCACTGGGGATAAGTGTTCCTTTATAAGCCAGACATCCCAGAAGCTATAATTAGCTTTCATTAGTTTATAATCAGTTCAACTGTTTCACATCAATCTTATTTGATTTTATACCTATAGTAACCCTTTTCCTTGAATTCTATCCTCTGACTCTCATTTTTCTTTCTCATTGTTTTTGGTTGCTATATCCTCCTTTAGCTGATTTTTTCTTTTTTTCCTTTAGGTATTAAACAGGATATCACAATTAAACCTTTGCACTTACTTTAAAGCTCTTTATATCCATCATGCTAACCGCGGTCTCAGCAGGTAGATAGCTCACATTTTCAAGCAGAGACTATTCATTACATTTCACTGCTTGAGCATCTCCTGGTTCAGTCTTTGAAACCTCCTTATCTTCATTATCTTGTGGTGCTTTTGTCCTCTTCTCTGGGTACAGAAGTGCGCTAGGTACCAGGGGATACTGAAGATCACCTCAAGCTTCTTCAACAGTTTCTCTAGTTAAGCAGTCTTCTCTGACCCCTTCAGTGGGAGTGCTGGAGAATGTGTCTTGACATCAAATACAAAGCATGGTTTTTTTCTCTGTTTCCCTGTGTACCTTTTATTAAATTCCAGGTCTGCATCTCGTATTTTTCTCCTACTCTCCATTCCTTTCTGTTGTTTGGGAGCCTTTTTTAGGATGATATTCGCCTGTATTCTTTAGATTCATTTGCAATGGGATATAACCTACTCTACCCAAGTATCCCCAAATGCAATTTGATACGTCAACTTCATTTTCCTGCAAAGCCCAGCTTTCATGTGTCCCTGGTTTCTGAGGATGTTTCGTGTTCTGTGTATCAAATTTTCAATAGTACAGTAAAGGGGTATCAGGGTGGTGATTATCAATCTAACTGTTAACGTATACTTTCAAGTTGTCAGATCTTATTTTCGGAATAGCCTTATAAGACTGACCTTGGACCGAATGAATCACCAGGTGAAAGCTGAACAACACTGGGAGAAGGAAAAGTAGTTGATGCAAAGAGACATGAAAGAGCTATGGGATCTGTATGAATTAAAAAAGAAGACTTGTTGTTAATCATATATATCTTCTTTTTTCTGGTTTCACATTTGATAGCAAAAACAGTTTTTGCTTCCCTATAGCAGTACTGCTTTGTAGGTTCACTCCAGCAGATATCTTCTTGTTACCTCCAGCAGCAGTATGCAAGTAAAATTGCTTGCTAAAGGAAAACAGCATGGTCTTAAAGGTGTCATGAGGTGTTACTTTGGCTGCTGCTACTTTGAATTTATCAGATCTGAATTTAGATTCATATTTCACAAGGTATTTAAGCAACTGCCTAACTTTAAGCACATGAGTAATCCTTGTTAAGTCAGTGGAACTACTTGTAGATTTAAAGTTATGTGCATAAATATCTTACCGTATCAGGCTATTATGAGAGCGAATGCAGACTTGGTTTTTGTTTGTTGTTTTTTGTTTTGCAAATATTTCAGGTGGTCAATCTTACAATAATTATAGATTATTCTAAGTTAATTGCATTTGAGATGTCAGGAGATTTAAAATTGATGCCATTGTGCATATTAATTTGTACTTTTTGAATCTTTTTTGAAGGAGTTCTGCATCGCAATTATTGTTTTTATATGTTGTACTTTCAGCTTGGTGGGGTTTTAAGGCTGAATTAAGTGTCAGAGGAATTTGTATTGTGAAGTTGAGCAATTGATGCAGAACATTTACAAAAAAAATTTGTTAGTGAATTTGTTTTGCTGTCTCCACTTCCTACAGCTGAGTGTGATGAACTGGAAATGGCTTCAATCTTCCTCTGTACATCGTAAAGCATTTTGGCTAAATATCCAGTTATGTTGACTTTAGTACTTGCACACCTCCAGAGAACTGCTGATTCAGTGAAGAATGTAGGTAATGCAGATTTTTAGGTAGTGCAGAACATCAGTTTCTTTTCTGGCTCTGACGAAAAGTAGTCATTAGACAGTAAATTCACCAAGAGTGAAATTTCTTGGGGTCTGCTTATTTTACTGGAGTTGCATATCATGCAGACTAGTTGATGTAGGCCTTATCTACACGTAAGTTATGACATTTTAACTACACTAATAGTTTTCTGTGGAAGCGGTGTTGTAATTTCCCTAGTGTGACTTATGGTAGAGTAGCTGAAGACACCTTTATGACATATAGCTTGTCTACACTGGGCTCAAACTATTGCTTCAGGAGAACAGGCAAAAATAATCACCAGACTGTTAATCAAGATTGTGAAACCAGTTCAACCTCTATGCACATGACAACAATCCACTAAAATCCTGTTGTTTTTCGCTCCCTTAGTCATGGTTAAAATTGTATCTGTTAGTTTAGAATAAATATAGCCTTGTTCCCTGGAGTTAATGAGACTGTTTACTTGTCATCTGATTAGGAGATTTAGGTCAATTTTGTTGTTATTTATTTTTATTAAGAGCAATAATGTAGTGGTCCTAACGATGTTGATGTGCAGGCTGCAGACTAATCCAAGGGAAATGAGGCGGCTGCTGGAAGTGCTGCTTCCAGCAGTCTCAGCCCTCATCTTGGCCATAAGTTCCTGTTCCCTCCCTTATCCTGGCATTAGCATTTATGCAGTTGTGAAGTGAGCTTGAGCAGTATTTTTGATTTGGCTGGTCTGTTGAGGGAGGAGAGGAGCTGTTTCCCCACAAAGCCTTGGTGGGACCCTCTCCAACACAGATTCAAGCCTGCCAGCAGACCGAGAGCCTGCAATGACTTAGCCGTGGTCTGTCCACAGCTATCTTCAAGCTGTTGGGCGTTGCAGGGTGTCGGCAATGTCTTTTGCTTAACAGCAAAATGTGTGCCTTGTCCGTGGGCTTCAACTTCATTGGTGATGGATAACTTCAGATCTAGGGATAATTTTTGTGAAGTTTGAGACTTCTAAGCTAAAAATCTAAGCTTTGACTCCAAGTTGTGACTCAAAGTTGAAGAGCCGAATGTTCAATCCTAGCTGGTCATTTTCAAGTAGAAATAGTAATTATTGGCAGGGGTTACAGGAAAACTTGCTTGTTTTGCATCCTACTTGAATTTTGCTTTTCTTTGATCTTTAGTTTGTTTTCTTTCATAACTTCTAAGTGCCTAAGAGAGAAAATCATTCAAAAGTAGTGCAGCATTGTTGTTAATTTCATGTTCTGTAGCTGCAAAGATGGTTGCAGTCCAAGAGGTCTAAAATATCAATGTTGTGGAATGCTATACAGGGTTAAGGTGGTTCTGCTATATTTCACATGATTTGGGGTATATGGCTAAAATATTCCCTCTTTGTTTCTTGCAGGAGTATTTTCATTAAAGTTTTGTTTTTGTTACTGTAATATTTAGTGATCATAGAATTGTCAATGTATTTTTTAACTTCTGGAAGTGTAGTAAAAATGTCTTGTATAAGAAAGGTCGAGACATCTCTTGCTGAAATTTAGGATTTTGGAGGCTACCTTCTCACAGACACTATATTCTCAGGCTGCATTTAAACTGTCACTGAGCACTTTACATTTTTCCTTTTACAGTTTTTCAAGTAATCTCTTATGAACTCTATAAACATCATAAATGCATTTTAGTGTTTTAAATTTGGAAAAGAATGAAATACAAAAATTTGTGCTCACATCCAGAACTCCACAATTTGAACTAAGTTTTTGAGTCTCCCACCGGCTGTGCCATCTTCAGAGGTGTCTAGTCAATAAGAAATACTAAGTTTAGGTGCTAAAGAAGAATTAGGAATTGCTAATAAGAATCTTATTGTTCATAGTCTCTGTTATTGCTGGAATATGCAGTGTAAAAGGTACTGACTCTAGGCCGCCAGGGCTTGCTGTGTGCTTTAGATTAGTGTATGCAAGGTTCTAATCTCAGCAACATGTAGAGCAAGTAAATGAAGAAGGAGGCTTCATGTTACATTGATTTTCTCTGTGGAGCTTAATTTATGGAATAGCAAATTAATTTACTGAGAGTAGTGATGATACTTCAGTCAAAATAAGATCATTATAAGGAACCTAGCTTTTGTTACACAGCTTTTATCTTTTCTTTTTAAAGAATGCAGCCTGAAAAGTGGTAATATTTACTCACAATAGGGTGCAATACCTTTCATGGAATGTTTGAATCCTGAAAACCTGTGGATTCACAGCACATTAAAGAGATATTGATCAAAGGCTCTGTGTTGAAACTGGAACCAAGATAATTGCATCTGTTCTAAGTCATGCCTTTTCTTATTTCTGCAAAGATTCTGTATATGGACAACTGCATGGTTAGTTAGAAATAGGGGGTCCATGCAAATGAAATGACTGAGGAGATGAAAAACAGCTAATACTTCAGGTTTCAGTTTGTTTAATGAAAACCCACAGTGTGCAACAGGGGAAAAATATATATAGACGGAAGTTTGAAATGGCAAATGATCATTTACTTGCTCTGTGATGTACACCACTGAGCTCCTAGTGAATGTCCTTAGGCAGATGGTTAGAGAGCCAAGACACACATGCCTTCTGTTTCCTTTTATCATTGAAGTGTGTTGGCACATCTGTATGTGTTTTACAAGGCAATGAGTGATCTAGTGTATGCACTACACACACATGGGCACACGTGCGTGCACACACTCTCCCTCTTCCCTCTGAAAGCAAGCCACTCTTCTCTACAGCTCTGATAAGTTGAGAGCAAATGTTGGTTAGGAGATGGAGAGAGGAAAGCACATAAATTTAAGTTCTGCTAAAACAGAAAAATTTTAAAGTGGAAATAATTGCAGATACTCCAAAACTGGGTATGTTTCACATATTGCCATCTTATCTGAAACACTGTTCGTGTGTCCCTCTGGAACATGCAGCAGTATGGTACCTCTCTTGATTTAGGCTCCATTCATCTTGAAGCAGGAACGCGTTTCCTTGCAAACCTTGCTTTGGTTACTGATACAAGGCAAAATGGAGCTTTGCACTGTGCCTGCCACAGAGGACTCTTTAACAGACAGAGGCAGTATACAGCCTAATAGCTGGAATCTGCAGCCAAAGCCAACTCGAACATCAGGCACAGATTCTGAGTAGAAAGTTATTTGAAATTTGAAGCAACTTAATGGAGAATTTGGTGGGTTTCGTCAGCCCTCCCAATCAGATTTGAGTATCTTTTGACATGCATATTTTAATGCAGTGGAAGTTCGTGGCATGATGCAGAAATCACCTGGTGAAACATTTTGGGTTGCATTAGGGAGATCTGGCTAGACAGTTATAGTGGTCCCATGTCATCTGAAGATGTGTGAGTATGAAGAGAACTAATCTTTTAGTGGTTATTTTTTCTTCTGAGGCACAATTTCCTAGAAAGACTTGGAACAACCTGCAGTTCCCATGATCCTTCTGAGAGATGTCTTCCAGAGACGGGTTATTTTATGTCAGATTAGGTCTGGGCCTATGTTCAACATGGAAGAGGAAGTGTGCTTAAATATAACAATTGATTCACTTGGAAATGAAAAAAGAGGAGGAAGAGATGTCAAGGTTGTAAATTCTAAATATAGGTCAGAAAACTCAGAGGGACCCTCATTTAGATTTTTCTTGTTTTGTTTGTTTTGATGTTGCATGGAAAAATAGAAGTATTTTGTGCCAATAACATAATATTTTTCCTGTCTTCCTTCACTTCTACAAAACCTTTTACCTCCTTAGCTTGGAGGAAATATTTGAATGTTTTTTCTATCTTTAGGTGTTTTGGGGTTTGTTTTTGTTTTTTATATCCCCCCTGAGTTTTATGAATGCAATGCTCCCTGTGACTAGCTGTCAAAAGTGATACTTTATGTAGAATGGATTTTCTTTATCTTTCCCTATTTCTCCCTTTTCTCTTGAAGGGCTTTATTTTTCAGCCTTTATTGTTTTCTTTTCTCTCCTTTTTAATAATTCTGCATTTTCTTTTTCATTTCTTCCCCAGTTACACAGTTTTGTGCCTTCAATGTAGCTTTAGTTTTGGGGCCAGCATGACCATACCTGTGATGGTTTTATTCCTTTCACTCTTGTCTCTCTGATACTGTATTTTTCTCTTAGTGCTGCAGTAAGAAGTCATGAAATAGTTTTAGGGAATGTGACAAAATATACTAATAAATTGTTGATGTTACAGTGATCAATGTCAAGGATTACTGTAATGGCTATTAAGCTTGTAAGTGGAGTCACCATCTGTCTAGCTGCTAGAGATGCTGATTTTAACTGGAAGTTTATAATACAGCTTGTTGGGCTGTTGTACTTAATGTTCAAAATATAATAATGTGTTTGCAGTTGGCAATCTGAACTGTAAAGATGCCTGGTTAACTTTTTTCTAGCTTGTTGTGTATCGGTGATACAGGTTGAGAAGTCAGTCCATACAACCTTTATTAAATATAACTGGGGGAGGATATTGTCTTTCTCAGGTTTATTGTGAGTTGTGGTGCAAGAAAACTTTTGCTTTTCCTGAGCTCTGTGGTGGTCGTGGGTATTGTCATTCTTTCTTTCAAGCTCAGACAAGGTGTATGTATCCTTTATCTCAAGAGCTTAAAACTGTTCCAAGGCTTTGTGGTGTTGTGGGGTTTTTATGTTTCTTTTGTTTTGTTTTGTTTTATAAGATCACAAAAAGGCTTAGAATTTAGATTTGTAGATCAAAAAACAGCATCCTTAAATGTTTAAGCTGAGGCAGACCCAGCGTTCTGCGGAAATAACAACTGTTATTTAAAAGGGCTCACCTGCTGATGCTCAGATGGGTGAAGTGAGGAGCAGCTACCCACGCTTCCTTTCACAAGCGAATAAGTAAATTGCTGACTTGAGGAAAAGTTTCTGGATTATGACTTCTGATCTGATATAGGGCTTCTCTGTAGACCAGCATTACCAGCCTTGGTGCCAACGAAGGCTCATGACTGGAGTAAGACCTTACTCTTCAACATTTTCTGGCTGATGCCACGTTTTGTTCAGCATGCTCGATGTGACGACTGCTGAATGGAGGCACCTCCCTCCCAGCCCCGTGCGGTTGCGCCCACCCCCATGACATGGAGCACCCTTTTCCATGAGCTGCTAGTTGTCTGTGGTTAAGGGAACCGTTTACTTTTGAGGCAGGTCAAAGTTTATTCTCAGAGGAGAGCCAACAAAGCTCACTAAGAAAATAGAGAAAGCAATACTGTTTGTTCTTAATTATTTTTCTGTTTATGAATTAATATGCTAAATTATAGTGCCATTTAAGACTAGGTCCTGATCCCTACTTCATGACTGAAATAGAAAACAAGAAATGATAATGCCTAATTAATTATGTTGTAAGTATGGTTCTGCCTATTGAAGGGAGCCCGTTTGTACCTATCAGTTGTATTAGCAGGAGTCTTAAAAGCTGACAGAACAAATTAATGTAAGTTGAACATTTGTGGAGATTGAAAGTGACTGTCTGGATGTAAATCTTAGCAACAAAGTAAGCCAAACTTTTCTAGGGTGATGAAATCTTTTCATTTTAGAGAATATTGTATGTGATACCATGTTAGTAGTCAGTACCATCCTTCCAACAGCCATTCTGTATTTCTGACTGTCATGGCTTAACCCCGGTGGGCAGCTCAGCCCCACACAGCCGCTCGCTCACTCTCCCCAGGTGGGATGGGGGAGGGAATCAGAAAGGTAAAAGTGCGAGAACTCATGGGTTGAGATAAAGACAGTTTACCAGGTAAAGCAAAAGCAGCGCGCACAAGCAGGGCAAAACCAGGAATTCATTCGCTGCTTCCCATGGGCAGGCAGGTGTTCAGCCACTGCCAGGACAGCAGGGCTCATCACGGGTAACGGTTTCTTGGGAAGACAAACGCCATCACTCCCAATGTCCCCCCTTCCTCCTTCTTTCCCCCAGCTTTTATTGCTGAGCATGACGCCGTGTGGTACGGGACATCCCTTTGGTCACTGGGGTCACCTGTCCTGGCTGTGTCCCCTCCCAGCTCCTTGTGCACCCCCAGCCTCCTCGCTGGCAGGGCAGCACCAGAAGCTGGGAAGTCCTTGGCTCAGTGTAAGCGCTGCTCTGCAACAGCTAAAACACCGGTGTGTTAGCAACATATTTTTATCAAAATCCAAAACACAGCATTGTGTGAGTCTCTGCAAAGAAAATTAACTCTCTCCCAGCCAAAACCATGCCACAGACATACCTGAAGCAATGTAACCACTGTTGAAATATACGAAATAAATCTTAAAGAGTTTCATAAAGGATTTGGATTTAAAATTTTCTTAAAGTAACTATAATGTAGAAGTAAAGAGGTTCTTTTAGGAAGCTTTTGTTTTTCTTTCTGCTTTCCTTGCAGTTATAGGAACATTTCTAAGTTCACTTAAACATTTGGCTCAGGCCTGTGATGTTGGGTAAGACAAGCAAGAGAAGGGGCCCCAGTGTCTATTTCTGAACACTGAGCTATTATAGGCAGAAAACTTTACTTGTCCTTAATGATTTAGAGCTTTTTCGTAAAAGATTTATCTCCTATAATCTGGACTATTAGAAGCAATAGGAGCCTTGTTCTCCATGTTAGCATGAGCACATTAAATTAAACTTGTTTCTGTTCTTCCTTAGCTGTCTTCAATTATCTGTGCTCCATTTTGGCCTACACTTTATTATGGAAACTTTTTCCTTCATGAGGATCACAGGGAGCCCATGATCCCTGGTATTTCTTTTTGGTGCGCCATATTGGGTCTCCTGAAAACTTTTGCAGTCGTCTATGGCAATTTATAAAAGCAAAAAGCTCTTTGCATGTTGTTGCGAATGATCTGGTGTGTCATAAAGATTTATCATCAGCATCCTAAAATAAAGAAGATATTTCGTAATCGTGGTGATGTGGCATTCAAAGAAAGGGAGTCATCTGTTTCCTTTTAACAGTTGGTTGAATACATAAGAATAAGGCTTCAAGAAATGGAGTCTGGCTAGATTAATATTCCTTAACAGTATGTTATTTTGGCCTAAGTTTTGGAAACCTATAGGTTTAGTTAGCTTGGCAATTATGCCTGAAGATTCTAGTCTAAAGAGTGTTAACTCTTGAATCTGTGTTTTCAAAATCTTGCCTGTGGTTTTTGTGCTTCGAAGAACTAACTGAAGAGTTGTTAACTTTTGTGAAAGCAATATATTGTTTCTGAGACAGCACTGGAGCCCTATTTTGAACTAAATTATCAGATCCTGACATATTTCTTGTCTTTCAAAACATCAGCTCAGCCAAAATGTTAAAGAACAATGGGCTCCCACCATTTTGATATTCATATTAATACTGTTTTTAGAGATGAATTATCAAAACAAGATGAGGTTACTCATTAAGTAAATATCTAGCACTTACAAAGTTTTAAACGCCAAAAAATACAGTAACATTTTCTGTCCTAATTCAGTACATACCAAATAAAATAATTACTCTGTTAAACTGAGTGATGCCAAATATTTATATCTAATGTTTCAGTGCAAAGGTCACTTTCATGGAATCATAGAATGGCTTGAGTTGGAAGGAACCTTAAAGATTTTCTAGTTCCAACCCCCTGCCATGGGCAGGGAAGCCACCCACTAGATCAGGTTGCCCAGGGCCCCATCCAGCCTGGCCTTGAACACCTCCAGGGATGGGGCTTCCCCAACTTCCCTGGGCAACCTGTTCCACTGCCCCACCACCCTCAGAGTGAAGAACTTCCTCCTAACATCCAATCTAAATCTCTCCCCTCTTTTAGTTTAAAACCGTTCCCCCTGGTCCTATCACTGTCTGCCCGTGTAAAGAATCCCTCTCCATTTTTTTTTATAAGCCCCCTTCAAGTACTGAAAGGCTGCAGTGAAGTCTCTCCGGAGCCTTCTCTTGTCCAGGCTGAACATTCCCAGCTCTCTCAGCCTTTCTTCATAGGAGAGGTGCTCCAGCCCTCTGACCATCTTCATGGCTGTCCTCTGGACTCTCTCCAACAGGTCCATGTCCTCCTTGTGCTGAGGGCCCCAGACCTGGATGCAGTACTCCAAGAGGGGCCTCATGAGGGCAGAGTAGAGGGGGACAATCACCTCCCTCGACCTGCTGGCCATGCCTCTGCGAATGCAGCCCAGGATACAGTTGGTCTTCTGGGCTGCAAGCATGTGCTGCTGGCTTATGTTGAGCTTCTCATCCACCAGAACCCCTAGGTCCTTTTCTGCAGGGCTGCTCTCAATGAGTTCTTCTCCCAGTCTGTACTCATGTCTGTGATTGCCCCGACCAAGGTGCAGCACCTTGCACTTGGACTTGTTGAACCTCATTAGGTTCTCATGGGCCCACTTCTCAAGCCTGTCCAGGTCCCTTTGGATGGCATCCCTCCCTTCTGGTGTATCAGCTGCACCTCTCAGCTTGGTGTCATCTGCAAACTTGCTGAGGGTACACTGAATCCCACTGTCTATGTAATTGATAAAGATATTAAACAGCACTGGTCCCAAGATGGACCCCTGAGGGAAACCACTCATCACCTGCCTCCACGTGGACGTAGAGCCATTGACCACAACTCTCTGGCTGCGGCCAGCCAACCAGTTCCTTATCCACCAAATAGTCCACCCTTCAAACCCACATCTCTCCAATGTAGAGATAAGGATGTCGTGTGGGACCGTGTCAAAGTCCTTGCAGAAGTCCAGGTAGATGACATTGGTTGATCTTCCCTTGTCGACTGATGCAGTCACTCCATCATAGAAGGCCACCAGATTGGTCGGGCACGATATGCCCTTGGTGAAGCCGTGCTGGCTGTCTTGGATCTCCTCCTTGTCTTGCATGTGCCTTAACATTGCTTCCAGGAGGATCTGCTCCATAATCTTCCCAGGTACAGAGGTAAGACTCAGCAGTCTAGGGCCTATACCAGTTACTTCACGTTCCTAGGAAGTGAAAATGCAGAGGAAAAAAAAAAAATAAAAACAGCATTTCAAACCAGTGAAAAGTATAAATCCTCAGCACCATCCTGGGTTTTGGCCTGTTGACAGGGAAGTCTCCTGGGCAGGCAGCACCTTTGATGATTAATTTATTTATGCTCTTTCTGTAGATACTCAGTACAGACTGGAAGGATAGTGTTAGTGGCCTTTTTGGAGAAAAGAGAAAGAGTGTTCCTTAAAAACATAGGAGTACACACACACACACACACACACACACATTTGATTTGTCAGTTTGCAAGTGAAGCACACTCTTTTGATGTTATTTAAAGCTTATGTTGAAAGTATTCAAATGTTTTAATAACTACTGTCTGAAAATTCTGGGCAAGTAAAGCTACATCCTGTTGTATTCCTTTCTACTTTTTTTTAACTTTTTTTTTTTTTTGAAAACTTACTGGAAAAGGTCAATGTTGCAGCAGGTCCAGATGAAGGTTGTGATGGAAGCTTAATTCCACATTCAAGAGATCTTTATGAAAAACAACTTTACACTTACAGTGTGGCAGTTTGAAGCATTATCATAGTTTAAAATGAGGTGTTGGGTGAGAAATAGTTTCTGAATCCAGGGCTGCTTTAAGGCTTGAGATTTCACTGAAATAGCAGGATGATACTTGTCTTAACTGATAAATAAACATATTAGAAATAATCTCAGCAGGGAAAATTATTTTACTTGCTGTGTTGTTTTGTATTTTTATTGTGTGTTGGGGATGGAGCAAGTCGTTGGATTTGGGGTCCCGGCTGGGACTGTTTATTCTTCAGCTCCATTTTAGGCAGCAGCAAGTGGGTTGTAATTCTGGGTTTTACTTCAGTTCCCAATCCTAGCAGCATTTAACAGAAACCAGTGACCTCCTGGTCATCCCAGGCTTTGAATAATCCCTGCTGCTGCTGCATTAAACAGTAGATAAATGTGGGAATGGTAGGTGTATATTTCTGCAAATAATGCTATTTCTGTACAAAATGTTGTCGCTTTTAGTATTTGCTGTTAAATCCAACAGTTAGCAATCTTTAGAGAAGGTATTTAAGTGTATTTATAGAGGGTTAGACTCAGGCTCGGTACTCTGAATAGAGTGAGCACTGTGCTGGGAGCGTGGCACTGCGATGTCCCGACCACAGCAGCTGGCTGTGGGGCCAGGGGGCACTTCCACTGCTGCCGCCTTGCCTGCTGCTGCAGCAAATCACACCTGCCTTGATGGGTGGACAGGGGATGAAGTTACACTTGCAAGGTAATTCCCGGAATTGCAGAAAGCTTTGTTGCTTTGTTTTCTTTTTCTTCAAATTGCAACCGATTCTTGGTTTCAAGAAGTAGGCTGTTAAGTTTTGTAATCATGAGAGGAAAAAAGGGATTCAAGGTGTGATGGCAGAAAATGAAGGCAAAATGAGAATGAGGAAGAGAAGAAACTGAAACAACTGTAGTAAAATACATGTTAAAGTATTTAGCAAAAATACATACAGAGGTACGAGGCTTCTTTCTGTCCAGTTGTTAAATATTATTCTTGGTGAGATGAATTTCATGATTTTTGTCCTTGATGTCCTGGATCTCTTCCAGTTTAACTGAGCTGGGGGAGATTATTCCACAGACAGTACTTCCAATGGAAGTTGTATAGTGTGGAAAAAATGCTGATTTGAACAAAAAAGAATGATAGAGAATGGTCAAAATTACTAACAGAAAGGGAACATCAATTTTATGTGTTATTAGTTCAGTTTGTTTTTGTTCCTAAATCCATCGTGGTTTTTTAGTGCTTATTTTACTTTCAGTGTTGGTGGAAGTGTTACATACTGGCTGCTGTTTCTGAGTTTTCTAAGACATGTCTCAAAGCTCAAGAAGCTCCAAAAACATATACCTATATTTGGTGTTTTTGAGGGAATACAAAGCTTTTCACAGAGCTGGTGTCTTCCTGATGCTTCTTTACAATGGGGATGTAGGGCAGATTCTGATGAAAATCCTGCGAAGAGCAAGGCACAGCATTGTAAGTACTATTACTCCTGAGCGAGTAATTGAGCTTACAGCTTCCCAGCGTCTTTCAGCTTAATCCATAGGGTTATTTGCCATTTAAGCATGCTTCCACCAGTGGTAGTAACTACGAGGCTAAACCCTGTGGGTGTGATGAGTGGTGCCCGGGGAGGCACAGGCGCTGCCGGCCAGGCTGGGCTGGACCCTTTCCATGCAAAGGGGAGCCGAGCCCCGCTTTAACAAGAGGGCTGTGTGTTGGGGATCTGGGCAAAGCTTTCCTCTTAGATGGCTCGCACTGAATAAACGTGCTGAGAAAAAGTGCAGCTGTGCTTTTTTAATATGCACTGCAGGAGATTTCAGCAGCCTGATGATATATCGTGCATTAATGTTGAAAAGATAAACACATTTGGAGAGCACAGGAAGGCCTTGTGTTTTTATGTTAGCAGAATGCTTCCTAATGAATAAGAACGTGCTGCTGGCTTCACAGAGCCATATGGCAGCTTTTCTAATTTTAGTTCGGTGCAGATGCATAATTCTCCCTTGTTTTACCTCCTAAAACCTTCCTGAGATGTTGCATAGTTTTTCCTGTAAGACTTGATCTATAGTTTCTGAGTGAAAAATGTATTCAAGAGTCTAATGGCTGCTTTGCTCTGGACAGATGTATGCTGTGTGATGAAAGAGCAACCTCACTGCATAATCACTTCCTTAAAATAGTAGCTAACTTTATTCATAGGCACAGGATAAGCTGGTCTTAAAATTGATTACTGAAATAGTTGCTGTTTCTTAGACAGTGGTCTTTTGAAAAATTGCTTGGTTTCAGGGAGAAAAAACAACTTCTGTTGAGGCAATGGGAACCAGCTAACAAATGGCCATGTGGATATTGAGTTTCTAGTGAGCTACGGGCTGCAGCGCTGTGAATTGCACAACTATGAGACAGAGCTGCTTTCCCTGTGGTTAACCAAGCATCAGAATAACTTACACGTCCTTCATTGCTTTGCTTCATCACGTGTTGTGATCCAAAACCACTCACGTAACCAAATACAAGCTTGCTTTTTTTTTCTTTTTTTTTCCCCCTTTAACTTTTGTGTAGCCCTGTTCCTGTGGAAAACCTGTCCATGACCACAGTCAATATTATTACTTAGCAATCGTCATAGACATTATTAAATCTAATATTTACAAGGGCAATGTCAACTAAAACTTAGTTTACCAAGTATTATTCTTTCTATTTTATGTTAACATTACTTTTTAATACTGTATCTGACTTTGTCTTTGGCCAGTTACATACTTTTTCTATTTCCATGATTGTTTGTTTGCATTTTATTTTTACACAGCAATTCAGGAGAGGTCAGAAGGATCACACAACATAAACCTATTCACAAATATGAATGAGGCGAGGCAAAAGTAATTGGCTAATGCATACAAAAAATGGAGAAAATGAGTTGTTTTCAAGACAGTTGCACTGTAAAATTTAATTACGTTTAAACATTATATAGCATTTACAGTCACTTTCAAATGATGTTGCTGTTACTGTTGTATAAGGATCTTTCTGTATTCATGTGATTTGCTAATGTGCAGAACTGAGCTTCATAGTGTCCCTTATAATAAATCTCTTTGCTTATATTTCTTACCTATTACTATAAATCGAGACTATATGATTTTAGATGGGTATGACATTTCAGTAGTAATTCCAGAAAATTATGAAGAACAGGAATTATATGAGGCATCTGAGAAAAGCTATTTTAAACAGTATTGGATAATAAATTTGATTCTTCCCACTCTAGTTTTTTTTCTCCTCACCTCTTTCCTCAGCAGTCTGTAAAACTTGGATCCTGCCCTCTCCAGTGTTTCACTGACATTTCTCTTTTGCTCCTCTTGTTCTGTGAAGAACCTTAAATGTTTCTCCTACAACATATGTGTATTGATGCAAATTTTCTCTTTCAGAGTGTTCATCTTTTCACAGTCCCTAAAGAGGCTACAGTTTTGTTCTTTACTTTGAAAATATGTTTTGACTTTGCAGAGTATCAAGGGGGAAATGTTTCTGTAGCTGATTTCATTAAGGAAGTTGGAGTAGAGCATGGGTAAAGACACAGAATGCTTTTTGGGTAGTTCAGCCATTCCCAACTACCCACCTGTAGGAGCAGAGGGTTTGAAACACAACCAAGAGGAGGTGATGCCCGTCAGTAGCACTTCTGAGTCTGCCGTCAGAATCCCAGAGAGAGCTGAGAGAGCTTGAGCTGGGAGGCAACCGAAGGACAGAAAATGAGGAAAGCTTCCTAAGCTTAAATGTAAAAGGAGACTTTGAACTATTGCTTTTGGCTTCTCTTTCACTGATTTGGGAATTTCTGTTAAACTAATGTGATTTCACAAAGGTCTGCTTTCAGAATCTGGAAGGAGCTTCAAATAAAGCGTGAGGCATTCCCGCTGATAAATTTGCCAGAAAATGTTTGAAAAGGTTTTTTTTTTCCCTCTTACTTCTCTCTATTAACATAGAAAAGTGAATACTAGGAAAATACCCAACTGAAAATATTAATATGCATTTTAGTATATTACTACTTATATGATTGTGGACATATCCACAGTTTAAAGTCTATGTTACATACATCACTAAAATGCTACATAATTGGATGTATATATTCTTTGTAGTCTCTATCTCAAGGATACTTCTATTTTATTTACATTTTTTTTGCTCTCTAGGCTAAACTCTTAACCAAATTAATAATTATTTCTAGCACATGAAGTCTATTCCGTTGTAATTTAGATAAAATGCGCTTGATCCCTGGTAGCAGTATTCATAAGGGTGGGACCGGTTTCTAATTTACTCTCCCTCTCTGCTGAAACACTCGAGGAGGATGCTGCAGCTTCTCCAGCAGAGAAGTCCCTTTGCGGAGGAGAAGCCGCAGGGAGCGCCTTGCTGCCCCACTGTCTTCCTCTACTGGCGTTAAGGCTGTATTTCTTTCCGTACTGAATCTCTACTCTATTTGTGCTGCCTTCTGTACTGAATCTCCACTCTATTTGTGGGAAGCCTGGTAATGTTTTCCCAGTGTTTTACAACAGGGGCAGAGCTGGTGCAGCAGGCAGCATGGCCAGACGGTGCCAGATCAGGGAACCGGCTCCCATTCTCTGTGTCATGTGGCTACAGTGGAAAAATCTAGCGGCCGTGGTTAGTCGTGGGGTAATGCCACCAATCCCCATGGAGCTGGAAAAAAGGTTTCCAAGAGGCTTTGCAAGGTTGGGCCTCTGCAGCTATATTCCTAACCCCTAGCATTAAAAAAAGTCATTCATCTAGTGCAGAAATAAACTCTGTGCTTTTGATTTGTTTGTAGGGCCCCCCAATAAACCTAAAAATGATAGGAGAAGTGGAGGAAAAAAAAAAAAAAAAGGAAAAGCAAACTTTAAATTTTTGGACCACTACTTAATTCCAGAAGCTGAAACTGTTGAGAAAAGAAAAAAATACAAACTTGTGACTAAATACATGAGTGGTGTCAGTGCTAGAAATTCATGCATCAGTTGTTTTTTTCCAACCTTCCTGCAATAAAGTTTTGTTCTCAATTAGCCTCACGTGCTGTATCGCTGAAGAAAAGGTTTGCATTTCAAGGTCTTCCCTGTGCCTGCCACCAGGACCGTGCTGCTGATGGGCTTTGCACGCACTGTTCCTGTATGTGCTGATCAAGTCCTCGAGAGGGGCTTTGTAGTTCAGTCAAAATTGAGTAATTTACTGCGCTGCTGAACGTTATCGGTAGCCGCAGTGTGTGACATCAAAGTAAGTTACTGCTGGACCTGCTTTTATGAGGCTGTCTGAGGCCATGTTTTCCTATGCAATGCTGCTTAAATAAATATACAGGGACCTGTGGCCTGAACGTGTAGCCTATTCTAAGCTCTCTGGCCACTTAACTTCATACACAGTTAAGTTACAGATCCAATTATAAAGTCCATCATTTGGGAGCACTTGTGATTTATGATGTTTTTTTGTAGTTCCGAATGTCATGTGTAGTGTAGTGTATGTTGTCACCATCACTGGTGGGTAGGTAATTGTGGTGGTTTCACCCAGCTAAACAGGTGGCCTCCACCACAACCGCTCGCTCACTCCCCCTCCTCAAAGAAACAGGGGGAGAAAATATGATGGACCAGGGCTTAAGGGTTGAGATAAGGACGAGCAAGTTACTCACTAATTATCGTCACGGGCAAAACATACTCAACATAGGGAGATTAGTATAATTTATTACTATAGCTAGCAAACTAGAGCAGTGAGAAACTAAAAGCAAACTAAAAACACCTTCCCCCCATCCACCCTCTTCTACCTCCTTCCCCCGAGCGGCGCAGGGGAACGGGGAATGGGGGCTGCGGTCAGCCCATATCGCTGCGTCTCCGCCGCTCCTTCATGGTCGCTCTGTTCCCCTGCTCCAACGTGGGGTCCCTCCCACAGGATACCGTCCTTCCCGAACGGGTCCTGCGTGGGCTTCCCACA
>VXAL01002301.1:303479-351834 GCA_013399475.1 Chauna torquata | reverse complement strand
TTATCTGACATAGGGCAGCTTCTGGAATCTTCTCACAGAAGCCACCCCTGTGGCCCCCCTGCTACCAAACCTTTACCACTTAAACCCAATACAGTAATGTCTAAATAGCATTTTCGTATTTTCTCCATTTGTTATAGTTTTTCCTGTAGCAAGCAATGTGTTTATTGATCCTTTAGGGTTGGGCCTTCTGTGGAAAAAGCTGGCTAAGGGAAAAGAAAATGGGGAATTTGAATGGTTTTGAGGGACAGCTGGTGATATAACAGAAGCAGTCAGGGATCAAAGGGTCAAAATGGAGAAATGGGGAACCAGAGGCGAAAGCAGCCGCTTTCAGAGAGTGGATATGAGGCTTGGTGGATCCTTGGTCTGACCTGGTGTTGTAGTTTCTATGTCAATTACTATTAGAGTCATTAAAACCTTTTTAATTTTTCTTTGTGTAAAGCCTTGCCTCTCTGTGCATAAAAGAGAATAGTTGTTTTTATAGAGACAGATATGTTTTTTTAATATAGAGATTTGTTATTAGTGATTTGTCTGAACTATGCGGTTGTAACAGTGGAAAAAAATCTTCAGCAAATCTTTTGTATTATGTGAAAAATAATCAGCAGAAGTAGCCTTTGTAAATCATTAAAACCAGGACGTACCATGTGGTGAACATGCTTGCACGCCATTGCTGTACCGCATCTGCAGTCCCTCCAGTTCTAGCGCACGGAGTATAATCCCGTATTCCCTGATAGTCAAGATGCTATCAATGGCTACAGCAGTGAGGGGATGAAAGCAGGAAGATGGTATCCGTATCCATTATAGTATTTTGCGGTGTGAAACCAGGAATCACTTTATGATACCAGGAACAGATGGGAAACAAGTATCACTGCTGACTTTATTAAAAGCTCAACCCTATTTTTAGAATCCTTTAAGAATCCTTTAGAATTTGTTTACAATTTTTAGAATATGTTTTCAGTACTGTATCATCATGTGGTACCAACTGCTACACTGTAACATGTGAAGGACTGTTCAAATTTTTTTTTTCCTTACCTAATCTCTGCCTTTTGCCAAAAGAAAAAAAGGAGGGGGGGAGAGTCCTACTGCAGTCCTCAGTCCAAACCAGAAATACAGATCCTGGTGAGTTTAAGTAGCAGAGGAAGGGGTTATAGTTATTTCTAGTGTATATATTTCTATCAGATTGTTTTAACCTAAATGATTTAAACTAGCCAATAGTCTTAAAGTCCCTCTTCAGAATAGTTTTGTTTCATTATTATTTGCAATGGTGTCATATTGTGTATGAACATATATACCGTAAGAAGACAGCTAAGATTTTCCTGACTCTTTCCTCATGAAAGCAAGAAACTTCAGAAATCCAGAATGAGATGGGTCCAAGTGACCAAAGCCTCATTGCCAGCGGGTGGACACTGATAGAAAAACATTCAGGGGTTCTCAGAAGCAGCTCTTTTGCTTTATGTCTGAGCACTGTATAATCTCACTGACCTTATAACCTCTGCAAAAGAAAGAGTTCAGAGGAAATTTGGCTGCAGTATTGCGGATCTGCAGACAGTGGAAGATCCTGTACATTTGGATACATTTTAATTTGTATGACCAATGCTTTGATTTTTACTAAGAGTGAGTTTGCAAGGGCATGTTGGTCCATCATGCAAGGGCATGTTGGTTGCACACGGTACTTTCAGTAATTCCTACGAGTCATCTTCTGATTTATTGTATTAGAAGGAATAAATTCTTGTTATTATAATTTCAATGGGATTTCATGTTTATTACAAGAATCTATTGCATAACATTCAAAATTTTTAAAAAATGAATGATTTTTTTGTTGTTCTAGGTTGCAGTATAGCCCCAACTTTTACATAATCACTTGAAAAACAATAAAGGAATGTTGTTCTGTGTATAGAAATAGCAACAAAAAATTACTTGTTTCATTAACTTAAAATGTAGAATATGTATTTTGTATATTGTTATTATTACTTTTATTATTTCTTCCTTAAACGCCAATATCATTCTTAGAATACAAAAATTAATATAGTCTATTACCTGATAGGAATTATAAGCCCTCTTGATTTGAAAGTTCCAGTACGTATGAATGTCCCTTACATTGGAGTTGGGTATGATCTGTGATACTGTATATTATATATTGTAATATGTGTCATTATACCCCGGTAACCTTAGGTCATTCTTGCCAGTAATTTTCAAATGCAGCACTTGAAATCGTATGTACTTTTAATAACATACTGGTATTAAGGCAGTATGAAAATCATGTGATAGTAAAAATGTGTTCTCAGAGGCCTGGGAACAGAAACGAGACCACTGTTTCACAGTACTGAAACAGGAGATTGCAGACTTGTGTTTTTCCTTCTAAATATAGCGATCGTGGAAAAGTTGTGCAGCCGTGAGCTTTGCATACTCTGTTAGCTCAGTCTCTTAGCACACCTTGATCCTGGCCGTTACTCACTGCACCTTTGTAAGGAGTCCTTGTCTTTGCCCAGAGATACATCTTGTAGTTTAGTAAAATGTCTAGCAGAGAAAAAGCAGAAATGATTTCATTTGTGTCTTCAAACTTCACAACTGAGAAGTAAATATACTAATGTTTCTGTTGAATCATTATGGGAGATTATTCAATCTTATTTCCAGCATTTTTGCACTGTAACTGTTTCATAGCTAGTCTCGAAACTGTAATCTCTTACTGTGTCACTTAACGAGCACTGCTCTGTCATTTAATACATAGTTTTCTTTATTACAGAAAAAGCAGCAGCAGCTAATGAGGATGAAGTGCAAAAAGCAGATGTATCGTCTACAGGTCAGAGTGTCATCGACAAGGATGCACTTGGACCAATGATGCTTGAGGTGAAGAGCACAAAATTCCTTTATTTAAGCCAGTTCTGCACCCTCTTGGATGAAGAGCAGTGTAAAATGAAGTGAAAAAGTGCAGTTGGAGGTTGCTGTAAAAGAATGGTCAAGCGATACAAGCCACCTTGGCTAGTTAGGATTATGGCCTTTATGAGCAGGCAGCATATTTCTGTTGGGTTTGGTGCTGAAACTCTGTTTAACTCGGTGTGGGGAGAGGCAGAGAAAGAGAGGCTTCAGCTGCTTTACCGCACAGTCTTGTGTGTCTATATGTGCGTGTTTTATTTGTGCTAAACTATGACAGATATGGAAGAGCTGTTGTGCCTTAACAATGACTTACAGATACAGTAGTGTACACATGAATAATACCTCCTTTAAAATTGCATGTCATTGCTATACAGTTTTAATGATTTACCATTTCAGCATTTCCAGCTTTACTCTTTTCCCTCTGGAATATGAAAGTAATCTAGCAGAACTTTTCAGGATACGTATTTCGGTTTGTTTAGTTAAGATTTCTGCCTGATTCTAGCTGTTATTTTGATGTCCATGGTTAAAACCTAACTTCTAAATGCAGTAATAGTAATGTTGTGTAGGTTTAATATCTAGAATCCTAATGCTACTGTCCGTTGGCACTACTGCTTTATCTGCATAAGCTCAATTGCAAACTGTTTATTCCTGTTCTGACTGTGGGCTTTATCTGTAAGGAAGAATAAATGTTACTTCAGATAAAATAAAACACAAGCCCTGAATCTAGCTAAAGGAACCAACTTTGGTGGAAGTATAATTATTCTGTCATTTCAGAGTGTTGCAGTAGCAAGATGCTAGTTGTATCAGTTTTAAGTATTTGCATAATTTTTCATGATTTGTTTGATGAAAACATGGTTTGCTGTACTATGCATAAAATAAAGGCTCCAAAGTCATACTACTAAATATAAAGAAGATTAGACAGGCTGGAGTGAAAACATTCTACTTTGAAAAGCTGGGGTAACAAATTAATTGATTTAATTTAATATTTATTGTACATGCTCACTGAATTGAATGTTGTTGTTTTTGCTATCAAAGTTAAACATCCGTCTCCTACACTGATATGTTAAAATTTATCTTCAAGTTCCTATTAATTTTGTTGTGAGGACCTGTTTTAGTTATAGGGAAAATAAGGATAAGATTTTTTTTCTCCTAGCTTATCTTAGATGATTGGCTACTGCAGCAAACTAGACATGTAAAATTACGTGTCTGTTCCGTTATTCCATTTAATTTATTTTTCCTTCACAGTACTGAAGAATTGAATAACACTGCATATTAACAACGAAAGATTATGGATCTAAATTAATAAACTGTGGTCCTCTTGCAACAAGAAACTTAAAAGGAGTGAAAGTTGTTACATATTTGCTGTGAAAAGACTACAGACACCTTCTTTGTGTCTTTATCTCTTTAAGGAAATGCAATTAAGTTATTTCATCTTTACAAAACCCCTTTATACAACCTCTTCAAAAATCTACTCTTTTTCCATTGCCAAATAGTAATAAAAATGGCAATGCTGATGAACACTTTCTAACTTGATTTGGTTTAGAAACGTAATTGTCTGTTTTTATTAAAGAATAAAACTGAAGAATCCTCAAACTAGCAAGTGTTTTCAGCTGAAGAAAGTGAGTAAAATTCATCACGCAGCTGCCTCTGAGGAATGTTTTAACATATTTCTTGGTTAAAGCAGAAAAGTAGATATGGAGAGAGTGTAAAAAATAGTCAAGAGAGAGCTGGCAAGAGCTCAGAACGAACACATTTGTTTTCTGTTCCAGTACATCATCTAAAATAATATCTGTTCTTGTTTTCTCTTCCAGCGTATTGCCCATTATTTGTTCCCCCATTGTACCAATAGCTCTGAAGAAAAATGTGCTGGCCTTCATTATTGTTCTAGTTGTTTGTTGTGGTGGAATACGTCTGGGAGCAGAATTAAGAAATCATTGCAAAAGTGGAAGCTTCTAAAAGATTTAAGTGGCTGGGTACATTAACTTGCTCAAAAGCCTACTGCTTACCTAAAAGATTATTTTATTATGGCTTTTGCCTCTGAGTAGAAAAAAATGGGAGACTGGCCTATAAGGCATGTTCCTCTGCCTGTATTACTGTAGGCTCAGATGGCCACTTCTGTGGTCAACCCAAGAAGCAGCCATACGGAAACAGCACAGAGCACTTCCTTGCCAAAGTTGTTGTTGTAGTAGGAAGCAGTAGGGAAAACCGAAGATTACTGTGGGATGCCTAATAATCTCTTGCTAGCCTTTGAAAGTCTTCTAAAGACTCTGATAAACATCTGCTATGGCTTTGGTTTCGCAATCCCTTTGAATTGATGTAAGCGTGGACTGTGGCCAAACAGAACGGTTCAACCAAACCCACACCCTTCTGCCAGCTTTAAAAGCTGTGTGGTTCCATCGTGGGCCAGTTCAGGGGACTGATGTGGCTAGCATATAATTTTTTTTTTCTTACATTAGTTTTTGGCCAACCGAGCTCCCAGGTCCAGCTCTTTATATCCTCAGAAATGCTGCTGAGGGAGGGAGTTGTCGTGGTGTGAAGGGGACTAAACCGAAGAGGTTGTGCTTACGTTGGCTTCAAGCAGTGGTAAAATGCAGTTTAATACACTAATCCATAGCAGAGATGCTGATAGAAAATAACATGAGAGCCTCAATTAATTAAATCTTGTAAATCATTATTAGTTAAAATACTAGTCAGCAGGAGAATGTCATGGATGTTATGAAAGCATGTAGAAAAGAGGGAGCTTGCTACAGAAAGTGAATTAGCAGGAGGAACCAAGAATGATCAGAAACAAAAAGAAGGCAGTGATTTAAAAAAAAAAAAAAAAAGCCAGAGATTAGAATTTGTGACAATTAAAAGGAGAAAAAAGACCTAGATTATCTTCATTTAGAGGTAGTCAGGAAAAGTATATACTTGTGCATTTATTTAAGCTTTTATTATTTTGTAGTTTTAAAACAGAACGTACAAAGCATTTGGCAATCATTAGCTCAGACACTCTGCTTGAATGCTGTGCTTCCAATATCCCTCCCCTGGAACAGAATCGGTACCTAATTTAGCCTGGGGAGGACTTGTGGGGCTTGTGCAGTCCCAACCTCCCATGCAGAGCTGGTCCAGCTCAAGCAGGTGGCCCAGGGCCGAGGCCAGCCCAGTTTTGAATGTCTCTGGGGAAGGAGATTTCACAGCCTCTTTGGGCAGCCCTTTCCCATATTTGATCACCTTCATGGTGATTTTTTTTTTTTTTTTTAAACTTGTATCTCCGTGAAGTTTCCTGTGTTGCAGCCTGTGGCTGTCTGGTCTTCCCTTTACCTGTGAACCTCTGAGCAGAGCCTGGCTCTGTCTTCTCTTTATGCCTCTGGTAGGTGGCTGAGGACAGAAATACAATCTCTCCTTGGCCTCCTCTTTTGCACTGTCTGGATCTGCTAACTGCTTGCTAGCATGCAGTATTTTTAATATGTATCTGTAGCCTGAGTACTTGATAACTGGCTGTTAACACCAACATGTAAGTTTGTATTGTATGCAAGTTTGGTCGTATCAGAAAATGTCACGTGCCTGTACACACTTGCTGTGGCAGCTCCTCCTTGTTAGGCTCTCTTGCAGTGAGCTGAGTTCAGGATTAGTATGGATCCACTCGCTTTTAAATCTGTTAAAAACTAGTAACCTGTGATTTCTGATTTGCTTCTGTCCCTGGAGACACAATATAGTATTTTCTGGTTTGAGATTGAAATGTGAACTAACAACTGTTTCAGTGATTTCCCACCACCCTTTAGAGAGGTGAATAAATCAGGCAAAGCTGCAGAAGTCTGCAGGGGTTAATTGTTGGTTGAATGCTTAGATCAAAAGCTTTGGTGCTTTAAGTTTAAATCTCCTTTATCTGTTCATATGACATTAGAGGGGATGTATTCTGAAATATTTCTAGTTTGCACAATCATGCTTGCATCTTAAGAAAAAGGAAGTTTGCGTGAGAAGTTTTTACTCATACTCAAATTTTTACTTTATGCTGATCACGTAGGAGTGATGTAATATTTGGCTTAGGTTTAAAGCTGGCATATAGCAGGTATCTGTGAATCCTTTAGCCATGTTGTCACTGTCACAGGAGATAAGAGGGGAAACCATCAGCATAATTTAAGAAGTGCCTAATTTAGACTCTTCCTCACAGAAATTGTAAGTCCTTTGGAATACTATGGAGCTGAGATGAGAAGGTGAAATTAAACTGGTGTCAAATAGAAAAATGAAAACAGCCCCAGGAGCAGGGACTAAAGCTGCAGGATCCTCTCTGCACATCGCTGCCACCCTGCTCGCTGCCTGCTCTCATCCATAGGACAGGCTGGGCTCCCTTTCCCTTCTCTCCTTATAACCCTGCGGTTCTCGCATTCCTGGCTGCATGGGGACTAGCTGCTCTGAAGATGCATTGCTGGGGATGCAGAGAGAGCCTTTCTCTTTCTTGCTGCCTTGTGTCAGCAAATCCTGTAATGTTTTCCTGGGCTCCAGGGTCAGTCTCCCTGTGGTGAAACGAGGAGTGAACAGGCTCTAGGTTTGGCAGAACTGGCTTCTAGTCCAGGTTTCCTACTTCATAGGCAGGCAGATAGGTAGCAGTTTCTTTCCTTTCCTTTCCTTTCCTTTTTTTTTTTTTTTTAATTGATTGATTGGGTTTTTATGTTTGTTTTCATGTGTGGATATCATTATTTTGTGAAGTGTGCATCCTTCTGTTCTTTTAAACTGGTTTGATATAAGATGCTCAGTATGAAATGTGTACTTTGCTTTAACAAGAATATAAGAACTGGGATGGATGCAGAAAGATTCAGATGTCTTCTGAAGGAAGTATTTATTTTCTGGATATCTTTTTGTTAATCTAATTGTTTGGTATTGTGTTTCTCCCCACCCCCCACTCCCTCTTTCTCTCTCTTTCTGGCTTTTTGTTTTTCCCCTCAGGCCCTAGATGGGTTCTTCTTTGTAGTGAACCCGGAAGGTAACGTTGTGTTTGTTTCTGAGAATGTGACGCAGTACCTAAGGTACAACCAAGAAGAGCTGATGAACACAAGCATATATAGCATCCTGCATGTAGGGGACCACAATGAATTTGTCAAAATCCTGCTGCCAAAATCTTTAGGTATATATGTTTTCCTCTTATACCTTTATTTATTTAACTTTGGTTTCATAAATCAGCATTTCCATAACTTTTAGTTAATGTCCTTCCACTGCTTATGGTTTCATCATATACTATTTATTTTTAATGCATTATATCAGCTGTATGAATGATTTATATTTTTCTGAAAAGCATCCTCCACTTTTCAGACTTGGCTTATTTGTTAACTGATATTTTAAATGGATCTCTAGAGTGAATCACTAAAACACAGCATTTAGTTCTGTTAGCTGTCAGTCTAAGCTGGTTCTAAAAATGGCAGAAGAAAGGGGGGATGTCTTATGCAGAATCAGGAAACTCCTTATGCTAGATTTTTTATTTCAAGGGTTTTAGGTTTTGAAAGAGAAGGGTAAATATTGGTGAGACTGTTTTTGTTAGTTGCAGCCATTTTTGAATTCATGTTAAGATTGGTTTTAACGTCATTATTTTTTGGAAGAGGTGCAAAGAAAGAGAAAGTCAATACAGGACTCCTCATTTGCTCACAGCAGTTTAAAATGTATTATGTAATTCACTTTAGCATTTTATGACTTTACTTATAAACCCCTGAAGAATCGAAAATGTAACACTTTTAACAGCTAAGCCCCATAAATTACTGTCTTTATGGCATTTTATGACTGAAGAGGGCAAGTGAAGAGTATTTTAAATATGACCCTTCTATTTCTTTATGTGGTTTTACATTAATTTGCTCTAACTGATGTCCAGTACCTATATTTGTGCATGACAGGATTTTGTTTCCTTTTTTACTTATCTTAAGCACTGTATTAGGGTTTAGTTTTATCCACCACTGCACCCAGGTCATTCTCATCCCTTCAGTCTTTTCCTGTTGTAGCTGGGATTATATGTTTCGATATATTCCTGATTGCATTGCATTCTGTTTTTATAAAATGCATATGAGTTCTTTTTTTTTTTTTTCTATTTCTAATCTGGACACAGATTTTTATACATTGTTTCTCTTTCTTTTGTGTTAATCTGTTTTTAATTCAATGGACAGATCCTACATACTACCTTTTTTCTTTCAGGCATCTAAGTTAACCTATCTACCCAGTAGAGTTTTAACTGTATTCTGTGGCTTTCACATGCACCAATATTTAGGATTTTACTTTGCTTTTCTACTGCTGCCATTATAAGTTGCTTGAAAAAGACATGATGGCTGAACAAATTAGAAAGCAGTGCTTTTAAAATATGAGACTTTTATAAATTCATAGAATCATATCATAGATTCATAGAATGGCTTGAGTTGGAAGGAACCTTAAAGACCATCTAGTTCCAACCCCCTGCCATGGGCAGGGAAGCCACCCACTAGATCAGGTTGCCCAGAGCCCCATCCAGCCTGGCCTTGAACACCTCCAGGGATGGGGCTTCCCCAACTTCCCTGGGCAACCTGTTCCACTGCCCCACCACCCTCAGAGTGAAGAACTTCCTCCTAACATCCAATCTAAATCTCTCCCCTCTTTTAGTTTAAAACCGTTCCCCCTGGTCCTATCACTGTCTGCCCGTGTAAAGAATCCCTCTCCATTTTTTTTATAAGCCCCCTTCAAGTACTGAAAGGCCGCAGTGAAGTCTCTCCGGAGCCTTCTCTTGTCCAGGATGAACATTCCCAGCTCTCTCAGCCTTTCTTCATAGGAGAGGTGCTCCAGCCCTCCGACCATCTTCATGGCTGTCCTCTGGACTCTCTCCAACAGGTCCATGTCCTCCTTGTGCTGAGGGCCCCAGATCTGGATGCAGTACTCCAAGAGGGGCCTCATGAGGGCAGAGTAGAGGGGGACAATCACCTCCCTCGACCTGCTGGCCATGCCTCTGCGAATGCAGCCCAGGATGCAGTTGGTCTTCTGGGCTGCAAGCATGTGCTGCTGGCTTATGTTGAGCTTCTCATCCACCAGAACCCCTAGGTCCTTTTCTGCAGGGCTGCTCTCAATGAGTTCTTCTCCCAGTCTGTACTCATGTCTGTGATTGCCCCGACCAAGGTGCAGCACCTTGCACTTGGACTTGTTGAACCTCATTAGGTTCTCATGGGCTCACTTCTTAAGCCTGTCCAGGTCCCTTTGGATGGCATCCCTCCCTTCTGGTGTATCAGCTGCACCTCTCAGTTTGGTGTCATCTGCAAATTGCCTTGTTATGTGGTGGTTTGGGCTCTAATATTAAAAATAGTTTGTTATGTTAAATCAGCTTGTTTCCTGATCAGTTTGCAAAACACTTTGATTAATTTCCTGTGGATAAGCAGTAGAAATGACTGCTACCAGGTTTATCTCATTATATGATCTTTCCTTTGCTCAGTGAATGGGGGATCTTGGTCTGGTGACACTCCTAGGCGTAACAGCCATACCTTTAATTGTCGGATGCTAGTAAAACCTCTTGCTGATTCTGAAGAAGGCCATGATAACCAGGAAGCACATCAGAAATATGAAACTATGCAGTGCTTTGCTGTTTCTCAACCAAATTCCTTCAAGGAGGATGGTGAAGGTAATTACCATTTTCAATTTGTGTTAGTACTTTCTCTTTCCATGCTATCTGAAATAGTTACAGGACAGCAGTTTTGGTGCAGTTCATAAAGTGGCCTCTGAATCCTGAAAAATTGAACGAAAAGTTGCAAGTTTTCCCTTTTTCATTTAACTGTAGAAGTTTACCTTCATCTTGGATTATGAGTGTATACACTAACATGTACCCAATTTGTTCAGTTACAATGGTTTAAATTGAGAGTAACTCCATTTACATTAGTGAGATAGCCTGGTTTTATACCTCTGTAATTGTAAGAAGAATGTTGCTGACTGGGATGAAAGTTTAAACTGGCAATTTTTGGATTTCTCAGAATGCAAAGACTATTGTGATTCACCATTTTCTTTACCATTTCAGTACTTTAGCAGGTAAATTTCCTCAGACTGTATTTTAAACATTCAGATAAGTAAAAATGGTTTATTATGAAGCTGCTTCCTCAGGGGCAGCAAGCATTTGGGTCATGTTTAAGAAATGTGTCTTAGAGCATTGAAGAAATTTGTTCTCTTTGCATGCGGTGTATTCTTTTTTATAATTTGTCTTTCAAGCAGTTGAGCTACTACAGGTATATGCATAAACATGTGCCAATAACTATGGGACATGATGGAGTCCTTGAATAATTTTTCTTCTTTTTAAAGAAAACAAACACACCTCTCAAGTGATGTTTAATGTTGTAGGAAATAATGAAAATGTAAAACCACTGAGTTCTATGTATTCTTTTATTGGTATGATGTATTGTTTTTTGGTCCAAAAAGAATTAAACAGTGAACTGAAAATACTTCTGAATTCTTTTTAGAAACAAAGCCTTCCTTATCTATACAATTACTAAAGTAACATTTTTGTTTAAGATTTGCAGTCTTGCTTGATTTGTGTTGCAAGAAGAGCTCCAATGAAGGAAAGACCACTTCTTCCTTCATCAGAGAGCTTTACTACTCGCCAGGATCTACAAGGTATTGTGAAAGAGCAGGGTTTTTTATATCTTAGTTGGTTTTTGCTTGTTTGTTTGTTTCCTCAAAGGGGAAATTGCTGTAACAAATGTTTTATCTAATCTCAGGCAAAATAACTTCACTGGACACAAGTAGCATGCGAGCAGCTATGAAACCTGGCTGGGAGGATTTGGTGAGAAGATGTATTCAGAGGTTCCATTCGCAGCATGAGGGAGAAATATCTTTTGCCAAGAGGCATCACCAGGAAGGTTAGGTTTCATATTTTTAGCACTTTCTATATTTAAACTGTTTGTCATTTGTATCTATTTGTTGTGGTCTCTTTGTTACGTCTACATGGAACAGTTAGGGTCTACTGACAGTCACTTTTTTAAGCTGATTTCCCTAACGCACTGATAGCTCTCTCTAGAGAGGTTTTGTACCATTCTCCCTGTTTGTTTTAGCCTTCTTGTTACAACTGTGCCATATTGGAGGTTGCTTTAAATCTTGAAATTACTGCAGTTATTTTAGAAAACAAAACTTTTGTGTGTTGTCTTCCCAAACATTCACTACACAGTATTCTTCAGAATCTCAGCCTATACATTGAGTTCATCGACCTGCATTCCATTTCTCTGGGGGAAAAAAAAAAAAAAAAAAGACTTTTACTGTCACATTTCCTGTGAGAAACACTCACTGTGAATTATCAAAGATGCAGCACTCATGCTATCAGGAACTCTACATTGTTGTACTGTATCTAGCTGATAAGCGTTATAGGATTCACCACAAGCATTTCTTCTCAGCCAAGATTATGGAAGGTAAGCTGTAGGAAAGTACTACATCGTGAAAGGTTCCCCATGAGGTTTCTGTGGTAGTGACTGCGTGGGGATTTTTATTTTCATAAAGCCCTGTTACTGCTAATTCTAATAACACAGATCCAAATTACTAAAAACAAATAACCCTTTATAAACCACTGGAAAGTACTTTTAAAACCAATGGGGATTAACCAGAACGTTTCCAGTGAAGGACCATCAGTCTTTGGTTCATGTTTGTAGAACAGGATTTACAGGTGGCCTCTAACATGGTCATTAAACAACTGGCATGCTGTCTTGGAAACTAAATTGTAATTAGAGTCTCAAATGATTCCACCAAATACACATACAAGCACACACATCCTTTTAATCATGCTGTTTTAGTTAAGCATTCTTTAATATGTTCTGCTTTCATGAAACCTTCATGTTGGGAGCTTGGGGGCACAAAAATAATGTGGTATTTTTGATAACAGCTTTTGGGGTATATACAGCAGGAGTGCAAAAGCTCACAACCTTATGCTGTGATTTCAGACAGAGTTGAAGGAGGTAGTATGCTATTAAAGTTGTAGTAGGGGTTTAGAGAGCAGTTTCAGGTAAGGATCTGTCTGCGTTGATGTGATTTAGGTGTTTCTGTTGTGGCATCCAGCCATGTGTTACTTCAGTCTTCTTCAAAGGATTTCTGACGAAATTAGTAGCTCTTACACACAGTGCTGAGGTTTGAGTGCCTCTTCTCCCAGCTATGTCTTAACTGATAAAAATATATATATGTATATATATATATATACACACATGTTTGGGGGGTTTTAACTATCACTTTGTAGGAAAGGCTTAGGATAGTCATATAAACTGTAAAGTTGGTTGAAATGAGGGGGCTCTTCTTGTGGAATTGAGGAGAGTAAGTGATAAGAGGAGAAGGAAAAAAATCAGGAATTGCTTTGCTGCAAAGGATCCAGCACTAGAGATGAATAATGGCTGAAATGTTTCCTTCCCCTGCCCTGTAGCATGGAGAAGAAAAACAAGGCATATCTTGGGTAGTAGCACCTTTGCACTTGACAGAGGAACCCCTTGCATTTTTTAAGTGTGTTAGGTTTTTATTATGGTTTGGGAATAGAAGCAAATAAAGTAGCAGTATCCAACAAGTAATTCATTGTTACAGTGGGGGAAAAAAATAAGCGTTAACTTGATAAACAAGAAAAAAACACAAATCTTTTGAATTAACTCTCAGTATAAAGTGCAAAATATACAGCAAGTTTTTATTGGCCACAGTCAGAAAAATAGCATTTCCTCAAGAGGAATACGGAAACATTCTTGTTTGCTTAAAGAATTAGTTTGGAAAATGATTTAAGTAGAGATTTCACTTGTATCCTGTTGGCATTGAGTATTGGAATTTCCTGATGTGGTATATACTAAAGTTAAAAGCTGTGGACCTTCTGGTGCCCAAAGGTTAAACTGAAACAATGACATACCTAACAGTGAAATTTTGCTTTGTATTGTTTCACAGTTGTAGGTTTTTGTTTTTCATTACATTTTTACTCTGAAAACCCCCTCTGGTTGTTTAAATTGTGCTTCCTGTTTTCTCACTGCCTAAATAATACTTTAAAACCTTGCAGAACAATATATAGCAGTGGGGGGACGGGGAAGGAAAGCAATCATAACCAGTCCTGCAAGTCTGAAAATCTGGTAGCTCAGTAACAGAGGCGGTTTAATAAAGCAACACTTGGAAAACTGTCATTTCATTATTACAAAACAAAAAAAAGCAATGAAATGAAGATCAGATGGTAATATTAATTCAAAAAAAAAAAAAAAAACCCAACAACAGAAAACGTGTATGCATGAAAAAATAGGAAATTAAAAGTATTTCTGATGCTTTATTATTATTTTTTCCCTAAACAGTTATATGAACATTCTGAAATGAAATATTTGCCTCCTGTCATACCTGCAATCCTAAAGTAATAGCCTTTGGATTTTGAAAATGACCAGGCTTGTTTCACTGATGGCAAAGTTTCAACAGTAGAATCAGTGTTTGAAGATTTTGTTTTTCCT
The DNA here is from genome assembly GCA_013399475.1 of Chauna torquata. Classification (NCBI taxonomy): domain Eukaryota; kingdom Metazoa; phylum Chordata; class Aves; order Anseriformes; family Anhimidae; genus Chauna; species Chauna torquata. The sequence goes on along the minus strand of VXAL01002301.1, from coordinate 337,561 downwards.
AACATGATTTTCCATTGTAATTAAAGAAATGCCACAGGGGGTTACAGGAGTTAAAGAACTCGATTTGATGAAGTTCAGATTTACATTGAAAACTTAAGGGTTGCAGAATATGCGCAGTGAAGTAAGTCCCAAACCTGACATGCTGTCATATCTAATACTGGAGGAGGGTAACACAGACCCAATTTTAGTTTAGTTCATTTGTTTGAGCTATATATTTTTGTTAGTGTTCTTTAAAAAGTAGTAATTTATTATTGTGGCTGTTCTTATTTCTAATTGTTCCTATGTAAGAGATTTATGTAATTTTTAAATTAAAGAATTATTGAGAGTAACTGTTATAAGATAATTCAAGCAAGCAATAAGGAGGAGAAGGCAGACACTAATGGAAAAAGATGATCTAGAAACTAAAGGCATTTATATTAATCATCTTGATGTAGGTGATACAGATGAAAAATGTATGAGCAACAAAGGGATTTGATGAAAAGTGATATGGACATCAAGGACTTCTTGACCCACTCCTAAAATAATTTGTATTTCATAATATCTGTCCTATTATTGCTGTCACTCCTTGTAAGTTTTCTTTTGATCAACGCTACAGAATGTGGGTTCCTTTATTTTATATGCATCATCACCTCTATTTATTTTCAAAATTATTCTTCTGTTTTTCTGAAAAATTACGCCATGTCTGTGGTATCAGTGTTGATGGATTTAGAACATCAGACACAGAGTGACTAAGCTACCAGTATTATAGTTGCTCATTAATTCCGTTGTTTTGCTTGCTTGCAGTGCTGAGGCAGGGACTAGCGTTTAGTCCTGTTTATCGGTTTTCCTTGTCTGATGGCACTATAGTTTCTGCCCAAACGAAGAGCAAGCTCATCCGTTCTCAGACTACTAGCGAACCTCAGCTTGTCATCTCCTTGCATATGCTTCACAGGTAATCCTCACTAGTGTATTCCACCCACACTCTGCAGGGGGAGAAAGAAAGTACGAAGTTGCCAAAGCAAATAGATTGTTTTAGGCTGATGGACATTCAGTTGACCTAGAAACAAAATAAATTTTTGAAATCAATGATTACAGCAGGACAAGACTATGTCAGTATTACAGCAGGAAAATATTATTTCAGTGTTACAGGCAGCATGCTGTATTTTCACATCAAGATCTTCCACTAAACATACATAAGAACATCTCATATTCTTAATTCCAGTATTTTAATTTCCTGTATTTTGCATAGTAGAAAAAGAAACTTTCCAGATGTAATTGAATGTCAAAAACTTTGGAGGATTAAATTCCTGTAGTTTAGAGTCAGTTACATGTTGGGTCTGGGTCTTCTTTAAAGAATATGTTACAATTATTAGAACTGTATTTTAGACAAACTGCATATTTTACCTCCTTGTCTGTTCATTCCTCATCTTTTCTAGTTCATGGAGTAGTGGATTTCACACACCCAATTCTGAGAAATGCCACCACTATCAGTTAAAATAAATAAAAAATAAAAAATAAAAAAATCACAGGCAATAATATGATAAAGTCAAGGATAGATATTCGTGGACCTCAGAACTTCAACGTGAAATTTGAATTAGGTCATTGCATGTACCAGTATATTTGTGTTGGATTTTGTTTCAAATTTTATTTGCTGATTATAATTGCAATGCTGTTTCACTGTATCCACAGTATCACTTCTGAAAAGAAGAAAACAGCTCTAAACATAGTTAAAACTGAAACCATTTTACTGACATAGTAGATTTGGAAACCTACCTAACCAAAAACTGTCTGAAATTTTTAGTCTGGATTGCTGAATATATGTGATATTTCATGGTGAATATATGTGATATTTCATGAAGTGCTAAACCTTAAATTTTAAAAAGCACTATTAAGTTAAAAAAAAAAAAAAGTACTTAGAAATGGTCTTTTTTTTAACAGTGCACTGATACTATCTTAATTGTGGTAAGGTTTTAAAAATCCACCTCTGTCTTTACAGTTAATGTGGTTCATCTTTGCTTTTATACCTAAGCTAACAAATATGGAGTTACAAGCTTCTCTACTCTATGTGCTTCGGTTCGTCCACTTGTCATGCTTTAGCAAAATGGGAAGGTTTATCTGCACTTATCTTGTGCAAGTAGGAATGTTTTTAATCTAATCGAAAATATATATTAGGAATGTTCCATTAACATTTGTTTTTGAAAGTCCAGAGTTGATTTGATTTTTCTCAGAACCTAATTTTTTTTCTTCCTAATCTACTTGACTATGGCTCTTTTATAGCTTTTAGCATTTGGGAATATGTCTTATTTTTCTGATTTAAGTTTTAGCACAGAACTAGAAGTATATTGCATCCTCCCATAAACTGATTAAAATCTACCGAGGAAAAGAGAAGTGACCTCTAGGTGCTCTCACAAGATTTTTTCTGTTTATATATGTCTCTTCTCTGTTTCCTCTGTCTTATAGCCTTCATCTCTAAAATATGAGTTTCAGCTTGTATATGTGTGTTTTTTTTACTTCTCCTCTTTTTCTAAATGTCTGTGCAGGATTGGATTGCTAACAGACTATTCCCGTTCTGAAGTAGTATCCAGTAGTTCTCTTGGCTCCCATGCTTTTTTGGAGAAGCACTGAAATACTCTGGCAGTATAGAAACATGACTTTTTAAACTTTCTTTTGGCTATGAACTCAGTAGGCAAATAGCCCACTCCAGGCTTGTGATGGGGCTAGCTCATAGACTTTCAAAGCTCCATCAAGCAGCTGTCTACAGCTGCCTTGTATAATACATATTTGTTTGGGTCATACGTTTAAGACAAGATTTCTGTGTTATGAAGGTTAGCTCTTGCTGAATTGTAGAGGAAAGATATACATTAAAGGGAGAGAGTCTGAAATTATAACCTATCTGCATTTCTAATGACTGTCATTTAAATGAGGTCTAATTTTGTTTTTCCTCTATTCCACTGATTTGTTAATGAGTTACTGAAAAAAACATACTGTTAATGTGCAGCCATGTTGGTAGCTGCATATCACTTTTGTCGAATTGTCAATTTGTTTTTAATTGTAGGTTTGTTGTGTTATTTTAAAGTGAGGTTTGGGGTTTTGCTTCTTTTTCTGTAATGTAATTGCAAGTTGGCCACTGTCATTTTAGCTAATGGGTTGTTTTTCTTCCCCTTGCCACATAGAGAGCAGAATGTCTGTGGAATGAATCAGGATTTGACTGGACAAGGAATGGGAAAGATATTGAACCCAATTAGCTCCAGCAGCCCTGCCCATCAGGCCATGTGCAGTGGGAACCCAGGTCAGGATATGACCATCAGTAGCAATATAAATTTTGCCATAAATGGCCCAAAGGAACAAATGGGCATGCCAGCAGGCAGGTTTGGTGGTTCAGGGGGAATGAACCATGTCTCAAGCATACAAGCATCCACTCCTCAGGGTAGTAACTATGCACTAAAAATGAATAGCCCCTCACAAAGCAGCCCCGGCATGAACCCAGGGCAGCCAAACTCTATGCTTTCACCAAGGCATCGTGTGAGCCCTGGAGTGGCAGGCAGTCCTCGAATCCCACCTAGTCAGTTCTCCCCTGCAGGAAGCTTGCATTCACCCGTGGGAGTTTGCAGCAGCACAGGAAATAGCCATAACTACACCAACAGTTCCCTGAATGCACTTCAGGCCCTCAGTGAGGGCCACGGAGTTTCTCTAGGGTCATCGTTGGCTTCACCTGACCTAAAAATGGGAAATTTACAAAATTCCCCTGTGAATATGAATCCTCCCCAGCTAAGCAAGATGGGAAGCCTGGACTCTAAAGACTGCTTTGGACTCTATGGGGAGCAATCAGAAGGTACAACTGGACAAGCAGAGAGTAGCTGCCATTCAGGAGAACAGAAAGATACCAGTGACAGCAGCATGCCACCGGTTGTCAGTGGTGAGAGACCTGATGGACAGAATAAGCTGCATGATGGAAAAAGCCAGACAAAGCTCTTACAGTTGCTGACCACCAAATCGGATCAGATGGAGCCTTCGCCTTTGTCCAGTACCATGGGAGATGTCAGCAAGGACTCCACGGGAGGGTTGCCTGGGTCTGGTTCGGCACATGGAACCTCGCTCAAGGAGAAGCATAAAATTTTGCACAGACTATTGCAGGACAGTAGTTCTCCTGTAGATTTGGCCAAGCTCACAGCAGAGGCCACAGGAAAAGAACTGAACCAGGAGTCCAGTAGCACAGTTCCTGGTTCAGAGGTGACTGTTAAACAGGAGCCAACGAGTCCTAAGAAGAATAATAATGCACTACTTCGCTACTTGCTAGATAAAGATGATACTAAAGATATTGGTTTACCAGACATACCCCCAAAACTGGAGCGGTTGGACAGTAAGACGGACCCTTCAGGTAGCACAAAGTTAATAGCTATGAGGACGGAAAAAGAAGAGATAAGCTTTGAGCCTAATGAACAGGTAAGCAAATCTTTGCATTGTGTAAATCAGGTGTTCTAGGTCTGTGTTCCCTCTGTCTTAATTTTTTCCAGGCTTCCTCTGGCAGTAATTTCTTGACACTTGAGGCTGTTGATAAGTAAACTGTTATCTGTCTTTTGAAATCTGATCTTCGCTCAATTTTCCAATTTGTGTGAGTAAGTTGTGGTCATTGCTCTGTCTGAAAAAGCAGACTAGTTGTGTGGCTGACAGACTCTGCCTGGGAGGAGATGGATGACGCAGGGACTAAAAGCTGGGGAACCTTTCCCAGCTGGTAGTCATACTAAGAGAAAATACTAGCGATTGTTGGTTGATCCTAATTTATTGACAGCTTTTCCCACAGGCTGATGTTAAACAGCTAGGTGGGCTAATGGCCTAGCCCAGCACAGCAACCACACTTCTCCCATGCAAAGCAGGTTCATGCTCAAGGACAGGTGCCGTTTGAAGGGACTGATACCACCTTGGTATTACTGGTCCTTGTGCTATACTTGATCAGCAAATTGAAATCAAGGCAAATAGGCTTCCCTTGTTTCTATGCCATTTTCTTTTTGTTGTTTTTGTTGTTGGTATGTTTTTTTTACTTAAAGTTTTATATTCAACCCCAACCCCCATGGATGGTTAGTTGTTCCTTGCATAGACCATGTCTCAGTACATTTCATTTTGCATCCAGGATTTCTCAGCGTTCTGTGCAAGATTTCTTGTTGCTGTGCTGCCCAACATACTAATAAACTGTCTGTTGTTAGGGCCTGTGATAAAAAGTATCATTTCATAGCCTTTGTGCAGAATTCACTTCCAAAAAGCACCATGTTCACACCACCCAGAGTGCTCCTGTTTTGAGAGCTTTGCAAGAAAAAGTGACGCTGCAGAAGCAATTTACCACTTCAGTATTGCAGTTTGTTTTATTTATAAAATGGGTAATTACAATATCAATTTTAGTGTAAGGCATTTTCTGGGGAGTTTATAACTAGCTGGAATTAATGATCCTTAGCTTTGTCCTACGCTATCAACTCTCCCAGCTGGTCATTAATCCCTGGGCAGTGCCCTGTGCATGAAGCCTTAGTTTGTAAATCATGATCAGATCATACACTGTGTAAATGTTTCATGACTCTCATTCATAGCCATATCCTTCACTTTTAAAATGTTATGTATTTTTAATATGTGGACTAGATTTCAGTTTGTTTATTTTTTGTGAATATATTGTATTTTTATTGTGTGTGTATTAATAATTTTAATATTTTCTATATTGCATTTTGAGGCTGGGGAGGGATAGACAAAATTTTCTTAGCCCTACATCACAGCATTGGATTTTTGCGGGGGAGGTGTTTTTTTTTGTTTTTACTTTTCCCATTCAGCAGTCCCAAACTGGTAGACAGTTCTTTCAACAGTGATCATAATCACAAAACATAGAGACCAAACATGCCACTACAGTGTGGACAAAGCATTGTTAAAATTTTAGTTACCCAAGCATTTCCTAAGGTTGCTTTAATTCTTCAATAGAATTTGACAGGTATTGCCGTTATGTAGGAGCAATTGTGGTTTTTAAATCCTTCCTATGCTTTAGGGGGAAACTGAGTCAAATTACACAAATTTCTACAGGGATTAATCCTCGAGCCAGGATATCAGTTTAGTTGTGAATACAGCTAGTATTTTGTTACTGCCTGCAGAGAGAGGGCTCAGATTCTCAGTGAGAATTTATACTTTGCTAGGCTAGAAAAATATGGATATCAAGAAATTCACAGCTAAACTGTCTAGAGCAAACTTTTGTAAAAATATCCAATTAATTTTATTTCTTAGTTCAGATTGTACACGCTGAGGTCAATGGCATTATCTAAGATAATACTGGATTGAAAGGACATATCCTTCAGTCCTCAATGTTTGGTACTGCACAAGAATGTAGGATTTAGTAGTCACTAAAAGAATTACATCTATGTAAGTAACTTGAGAAGATCAAAATCATGACCTTCAGATGGTTTACTCTCCAAAAAAAAAAATTTAAAAGAATTACAGTTTTCTGCTTCATGATTTCTCTGGAGTAGACAAAAATAGCTTAGCTGTGAACTCATTCACAAAGGGCAGGTTTCATCTCTCTAGATGGTAACCATCTAGTTTAAGCTAGTCCTACAAGCTTCTCTTATGGTTGATTAAAAAAAATAAATACTTTGGGGGGAAAGGGGGGCGGTGGGCAGGAGGGCATTATATTTTCCTAATGTGTGTTACAAACAGTGAAGGTAAGCTGCTGTCTAGTGATGTTTCTATTGACTACTGGTAGCCTAAAGTGCTAGTTTAAATAAGCTGCCTTACTTTTTCATGACTAAAGATAGGCAGGTTGCGTCTCACCCTAAATGTAAACATGTAACTATAAGACTAACTTTAAAGAAAGAGGCTTCAGTTTCTTCGAGTATTGCCAACCTCAAGCATTTGAAAATTGGGTCCCCAACATTACAAACTTTGTAAAATGAATAGTCTGTTCATTTTTTATTTTTAGGCTTCATGTTTCTGAGGTTGAGGGAGGGATTTGAGGGGGTTGGAGTATGGACTGTGGCTGTATTGTCTTTTCTCAAAGTTTGAAGACGGAGGTTCTCTCCCAGGAGAGAAGGAACTGGAGGTGCAGGAAGGGCCAGGAGCTGGAGCAGTTAAGGAAAACATGAAGCCCTGCAGGAGCCATGATGGAGTGGTGAGGGCTGAAATGCTGGGGCTTCCTCGGTGTTGAGGCAAGCAGAAGCCAGTTCCGCAGCTACCATGTAAGGCTGCTGGATAATGACAGAGGGGCTTTTGTTGTTCCTGTTGGTTTTAAATAGTTTTAAAACCTACTTAAAATGCAGTGAAACCTGGAGCTGAATAAACAAGAGAAATCCAACATGGAGTAGGAGAGGAAATGGTGGGGAATATAAAATAATGTAAGCATTTATCTAGCTGAAGGCTAGGCCTTTAAACAAATAACCACTTTACTCCAATTATAAAATCACTGAAAATATTTAGCATCAAAAACTCTTCAGCTTTGGAAGACGGTCTCCCACAGGAAGTGCTCATTGCCTAAATTTAGATCAAAGCTGGAACTATTTAGTACAAGACTAGAACACAGATTCTTGTGCTAAATTCTTCCATCCTCCTGCGTCCTTTTCCCTCCCCCCCTTCTTCCTCCCATATGTAAAAATTAGCCATGTGCTTGTGTTACCTATTTTGCAGGTTTATTTAAAACTTCTCCTCCCCAAGGAATGTTGTATTTTTAAGTAATTAGTCACTTGAATGTGCAGTTTCTCTGGAAACTGCTACGGAGCGGCATTGGGATGGCCTCTGTGAGGGGTGTTTGGGGGCAGAAGAGCCATTACGTTTTCTCCTTTTACTTTTGGTGTGACTTTCTGAACAGGAAATGCTTTGAAGTGCACCACCGAACTAAAAATAGCGGTCTTCTAGGTAGTGTGTTTAAGCATACACTTCTGCAGAGACCAGCAACTGACAGGAAGCATTTCTCATATGGCAGAGAATATTTCCAGTGCCTATGCACCTTTTTCCCTTCCTCGGCGTGGCGATGGTTATCAAGCTCTATTAGGCTGATTGCTATTCCAGTTCAGGCTGCTGTGGGGGAGAGGATGAGAGAGAGACCTGGTGAGGCACTGACGGGAGCAGGACTGTTGCTACCGAGTAGCATGAGTGCTTGTGCCGTTCTCCACCATTAAAAAGGGAAGGCAGTGGAAATACCGAGTCCTGATTTGCTGCAGATTTGTTTCAGAGGTTGTACCTCAGCAGTAAGCCAGCCTTCCCTGCTGGGCCAGGGTGGTACCATGGGGCTGCTGTGGTGGGACTTCATCCCACATCCTTCCCCATGCACCTCTGCTTCTGTTGTCTCTCAAAAACCCCACTTCATGCCGCTGGCTGGAGAGACTGCACACGCTGCTGCTGGTCTGGAGCAGCGCATGGGGGGATCAGCATATTCTGTCTACTCCCCCCAGAAACAAAGCAAAACAAAACACAAGGTAATGCCTGGGCTCTCCTTGCCCTTTACCTTACTGGTAGCAATAACTGGATCTTTCATCTGCTCCATCACTAATTTAGGAGACACTTGAGAAACCTGGTTTATCTGAGGCTGCTGTTCTTTGTCAAATCTGACGGGGACTGGCTAACAGCTTGGAGGGAAGGATAGTGAAAGTGTAGGGGACTGTCACAGAAACATCATATATTGAGCAATGTTGTGCATTGCCTTACAAAAGAAACATTTTGTTTTGCTGTATTATTTTGCACTGCAAAGTTCTTTTGTAAAATTGGGTGTGGATTATTATGTTCATATTACAGATAAAGAAACCAAGATGTAGAAACTTGACATGACTTTTCTCTGAGAAAGTACTTGGCATAGTGTGGAATGAAATCCTTATCTCTAAATATACTTGCCTCTCATTTAGCCAGCAGACAATATAGGCAGCCTGTTTGTCTGATGAGAACTTTGTAATGCTACTTCTCCACCAGTGCTATTCCAGAAATCTTCACAAGCATGTACCTTTTTCTCCCCAAGTTCAGAAACTGTTCTGGTGTTCCTCACACGTCTTGTCAATACTGTGATCTTCTTGCTTTATATGGAAACTAATATTATCCCAATACTAAAGTATTTTCTTTACGCACATCCCTGATCTTCCAAAAAACTATTTCTTAATGTCCAGAATCCATTAGATTAATGACGGATATTTGTTTCTTCATGAAATTCTATCAAAACCTTAGAAAGAGGATTCCATTTTCTGAATAACTTTTAATTAGAGTTCTGGAAACCTGTTTCCAGAAGTTAGTAGTAGATTATCCTTATAATAAAACAGGATGTCTAGCCAACTGTGAGTTTATTGCAGTTAGCAGGGAGAAAGAGACTATACTGATTTCACTTCTGACTTACATTTCCCTGTTTTTAATCCTTTAATTTCTGGCCAGTTTGGAGCAGAGATTTGTTTTTTGTTTACCTTTCATGGTCAAATGTTTTGCCTGTGTTGAGGAGGTAGCTAATGAGCTAACTTGAAACTGTACCTGTCTTATATAATCCCCAAGTTGTGTCCCCACCTAAAGGCATACTGTTGTAAGGAAAATGTCCCAGGTGCCTAGGTCATACGTGGTTGTAAGGGAAATGTGTGCTTGTGTGAGTTTGGAATGCAGTCTCAGCGCAAGCTGTGGGCATTGCCCTTGGTGGAAAAGAGCTGTCTGGAGAGCACAGGGTTTAGGACGTTATCGAGCCCTTAATCCAGAAAAATCTCCTCAGTGGAAGCTAGACTTTGACGTGGCAACATTTGTAAACCAAATTTTGTGCTTAGGTGTAACTGTTTCAGAAGCGCTGAAAGAATTCTATTAACACTTGAATCTACCTTTCTCTAAGTGATAGTGATAAGTACTTCAAAAGTAGGTACTTTTTCAAGTAGAAAAATAGTTCCAAGCGCAATTTGTTTAGTGTATTCTAGGACTTAGTGTCTCAGTTCTACTGAGATTGTTATAGTTGCATTGATTAGAGTTAGTGCACAAGAACTTTCTTGTGATGCTTTACACTTTATCAGATTTTTTTTTTTTTTAATTCATGACAAATAATTGTTTTACAGGGAGTTTAGGGTGTGACTTCTGTTTACATAAAGTTCAATTTAGACCATTAACAAAATAAATATAGAATATAAATAAAAGAAAAATCCCATGAAACTAACCAAGTAAATATTTTAACACCAGTTTCTGCACACATGGTGCCATCTGAGGGTGGGTCTGGAAAGTCTTAGGCTAACATCAAGCTAAAACTATCTTGAAGCTTTTGCAACAGTTAAGAACCCTCATCTCATCAAAAAAAAAAAAAAAAAGATAAAATATTTGATATTGATTATGTTAAAGCAAAAAAAAAAAAAAGGGGGGGGAGAAGGTTATGTGTTTGTGTTGTTAAAATACATCTGTTCTATTTAGTTTTTCTTTGGCACTTCCTGAGAGGAATTAAAAGCATCTTGGGGAGTGCAGTTTTCTGACACATTTGGATCAATATGTTCTTCTCTGTTTTGTTTTTTTATTTTTTTAATGTCTGATGTTTAAAGAATTGCAGTAGCCAGAATGTTTAAAAAAAAAAAGAAAAAGGCACAGTCCTGCAGAAAACCAAAGGAAAAAACCCTGTAACACATAAAAACTTCCCTCACTGTTGTCTAAAATATGTTTAATGAAGGCCATATGTCTTAATTCCCCCAAAGAGTATTGAATCATCCTTTTATAATTCATGATACTCTACATCAGTCTCCTCTACTGGCTCTTGCAGTCTTCTTGTACCAGCTGTCCCAGTGCTCAAAATGCAGCTTCTGTAAACATCTCTTGACCGTCTCCTGGAGTGCCTTTTTGAATCTGCTTATCACCTGCCTGTATAATGATTTAGGCTTCTTCTAATGACATTCAACTCCTCCTGGCTCGACCTTTTCTGTTGGTGTGCTGTGTCAACCAGACTGCTTGTATGAGGCTGGAAGGTAGCGAGGCAGCATGGGGATTTGTCAAGAGCAGGCAATGTCAGACTCATCTATTTTCTGTCTGCAACAGGGTGTAACAGGCTTTTTGGCTGAAGAGAAGCAGTGTATGCTGTGTGTCTTGATTTCAGCAAGGCTTTTTGGCACTGTTGTGCGTGGCATTCTCGTAAGCAGATCAGAGATACATGGTCAAGATGAAACTACTGTGAGTGGGTAGGAAGCTGCTTGGAAATCCTTACACGCAAAGTAGTTATTTAAGGATTCACTGTCAAAATGGTGGTACTGCAGGCGTTTGGGCAGCATCTAGAGCTGTTCAGTGTTTTAGTTAACCTAAATGACCTGATGCTAGAATAGTAGGGTACTTGGTAAGGCTGCATGTGATACTTGCATGTCTGCACATACTGCGGAGGACAGAATTCAAGTTTATTTGCAACTAGGAGATATGTTGGAAAAATCTTAGGTGAATATTCAGGATGAACAAATGCTGTTTATTACAATTAGGCAAGAATAATGGCACAGATTAAAAATAAAGCGGGGGTGGGTGGCAACAGGCTAAATAGCACTTTTTCAGAGTTGTGGCTAGGGATAATAGTGAACACAAGACAAATGAGAGTCAGTAATGTCACGTAATGAAAAAAAATCACAGGCTTTTCTGGAATATTCCATCACATGTGTAAATCTTCTGCTTTATTCAGCAGTTGTAAGGCTTCGTATTAAGTATTGGTTTGGGCACTGCACTGCAATAAGAGTGTGGATCAGCTGAAGGCGGGCTGCAGGAACATCAAGAATGATAAGAGGTCTAGAAAACAGGCTATATGCTGAAGAAAATTTGCTTAAATTTAGCCTAAAACCCCAAAAGGCACAAAGCAGCTTTCAAATACAGCAAAGATTAGAAGAAGAAAGGGGAACACAATTTGTTCTCCAAATTCAAAATACAACAGGAAGGAAGGGCCTAAATTCCAATGAGGGAGGTTTTGTGTTGACACTGAGGGGAAAAAAAAAAGAACTTGAACAGTAGGGATGGCAGAGTGTTGAAAGAAATTCTCTGGGGAAGCTGTGGATTTTCTGTCACTGCCTGTCTTTAACAAGAGGTTATATCAACTTCTGAAGGGAATGGCATACACTGATTTTCTGTCTTGAGCCTTTACATTTCTTCCAGTCCCCTTGATTCTGTGATTTCCTACCACTTTGCCACTGACACCAGCCTCCAGATCACCCACATGCTGCTTTTTAACACAGTAAACTCTTCCCTCTCTGCACTATATAGTCTGATCTATAAGACTATGAGGTCATGTGGAAGGAGTAAAGTGTAATACCATGTTTATCTGCAGCAAATCATCCAAAAAAGGTACGTAGAGATGTAACCTAGAGACATCTTAGTTACCTTTGAATAAAATAGCTCAGCTTCCCAGGGGCAGGTTAGCTGTGGCAGCAGCAGTTTAATACAGCATTAGCACACCACTTCTTAGCTAGGCTGAGCACCTCGGTAAATAGTTTGAAGGTATTTCATCTCAGGTATTTCTGTATTACCTGGAGACTGCAGTGCAAGCTTGCTCTGAATGAGTGAGCAAGTTCATGATGTGGCGGTGGGACAAAAAAGAACAGGAAGAATGGTATCTCGGCGTGCACGTTTGTATTGTTTTTTCACTGTTCCCTATCCATCGAGTCTGTCTGCTCACGCTCTGCTTCTCTTCCTCGTTTGTAGGTTTCCTAAGGAAGGTGCTGATTTGGGGTTGATTTTTGTTATAAATACTGTCATAAAATGTTTCCTGTGCAACTCAGTGGTAACTGAGACTGTACTGCTTATTTGTAACTATTACCCAAAAGAGTTTTAAAAGTCTTGCCTATTTAAAGTTTTAGGATTGGAGAATATACACTTGTAATAATTTCCAACTTTCAGTGAGCAAAAGATTTTAATTCTGAGTGTTTATAGACAGAGAGGTTGACAAAAACAATACCCGTGTAAATCAGCATTTTTAAGAAATCCATGCAGGTCAGTATTTATGTTAGTATAGGATGGACTTAATCTTTTTTGCCATCTTCATTTCACGTTAAATTTCTATTGAATTGAATGTAACTAGATTTCTCTTTTTTCTTGCTTGTAGAGAAGTTATTTTCACAGATTTGCAAAGTCGTGAGCAAAATAAAATCCTAAATCTAGTAACTAGATGACAGTTGTTAATTTATAGAGCTTCATTGAAATGTGTATTTCTTGCCAGTTAACTCCTATAGAGTTATATACAGTGTTACAGTTTTTAACATAACAAAGAAAATACACATGGGGAATTGTTTTAGCCATGAAGTAACTTTTCCATCATATGCTTTTAATCAAGTCATAAAGAGACTAGAAATACGACTGTGCTGAAAGCAATATTTGCTGTACCTACATAAATCCCCATCTTCATCACTGTGGGATTTCTTTCTCTGCCAAATTACATGTGCTGCCTGCACAGATCACGGCAAGAAGCCTCCTGGTTCCCCTTGGTGTGAGGTACGTATTGTGTGGCTCTTTGTATGTACCAATGCCAGGGTCTTGAAGGGTGCCAGTAATGCCCAAAAGCAAGCTAGATGAGCCCTGCGAAACCTGCACAGTCCCTTTTTGACAACTTTGTGAGCTTCCTCTGCGTTGGGCTTCTTGGAGGAAGCATCTGAAGCTGGTGCAGGTGCAACAGTGCACAGGCAGGACACCGACAGCAGGCGAGCAGCAACGTGTGCTGTGTTTTTTTTGCTTGCAGCCAGGCAGTGAGTTGGATAACTTGGAGGAGATTCTGGATGACCTGCAGAACAGCCAGTTACCGCAGCTTTTCCCAGATAGCCGCCCAGGCGCGCCAGCAGGCTCGGTCGACAAGCAAGCCATCATCAATGACCTCATGCAGCTCACCAGTGACAGCAGCCCCGGCGCGGCTGTGGCCACCCAGAAACCAGCAATGAGGATTTCACAGAGCAGTGAGTCCGGCTTGCGCGCGTGTAGGAAAAGCTTGTGAAGCCCCAAAGCGGGGGCTGCCATGCCCGTGGGGAGGCAGGGCAGGAACTAGGCAGTTTCTCAGCCTTTCCTAGTCTTGTGTGATGGCCTAGCGCCATCTGCGGTCGTCTCGTTTTGAAACGCATTTGGATGTTACGTCTAATTCACACAGTCCCCTCGAAGTCGGTGCCCTTTTGAGGAGATAAAAGGGGTGCTCTCAAAATAAATTAAACTGTTCTGTCAGAAAGTGTGTCCCTGCTGCGGTTATGGGAGATGCTGCAATCGTGGGGCTCTTGGCATCGCAAGTGTGTGTGTTTTGTGTTGATGTAGATTGCTCTTTTTCAACAGTTCTTTTAGTGAAAGGGATAAGTGAGGCTTTCCAAAGGATGAAGGAAAGTGTTCTTCTAAAACCACAGGATTAATGGAAAGACATATGATTAAGGGGAATGCCTAAATTTAATTTGAAATTGTGGCTTTTAATTGAGTCACTTCCAGCTGACTATGCTTCTTAACTTTATCAATTAACTTGCAAATCGAGATAGAAGTATTGGTATGCCACCATAAAATAGTGGGAAGCAAGCAAAGCAAGAGTGTTATCAGCTACGAATGTTGGAGAAAATAGTTCTGCTTCATTTTTTTTTCCCCTGTAGGCTAGGATGGCAGCATCTGTTCACTTCCTGAAATGTACACTGGTGGTGTTTTTGTTTTTGTTTTTTTATAAAACAGGGTTTAGATAATATTTTAAAAAATATATAGCTGTTCTGATTATATTAAAATATTTTTGTAAGAATAACACCATTCCACTTTGAAATAAACTCAAATTATTTGTTAGAAATGTTTAAGTAGATATTAATGCTTGAATTTACATTAAAGCCACTACAGATCCTTAAATTATAATTTGTTGAAACCGAATGCAAGTATAGGAGTACTAACAGCAGCAGCACATAAGTCAGGAAAAAATCTCTGTGCATCTGAAATCTTCAGTATATTTTTTCTGAGGCAAGGTCAGCTGTTCCCTTTTGGCTTTCCAGAGTTAAGCCTTTGCTTTGGCTCGTAAGTGTTCAAGGCCAGGTTGGATGGGACTTGGAGCAACCTGATCTAGTGGAAGGTGCCCCTGTCCATGGCAGGGGAGGTTGGACTAGGTGATCTTTAGAGGCCCCTTCCAACCCAGGCCGTTCTATGATATTTCTTTCTCTTATCCACATCCTTTTTAGGATGTAAACTGCTCATTTCCATAAGTTTCTCCCAGGCAAGCGTTAACATTTTCACTGCTAGACAGTGAATTTAGATGACTCAGTCTGTCACTAATGATTTTTAGATCTCGTGTAGTATGATTTATGACAGATGATGGTCTTTTTCGTATTGCATCTGTCCTTATTACCACTATGGAGAAGAACTGTTTTGCCATCCTACTTTTGTCAGAGGGTTTGCTGGGATAATTCTTTAAATTTTGTTGAGTTTTTCAGACTATGCATAGTACCAAAACATTTAATGTGCACTACTAGCAAATAGTATATTGGTTTTACTTGTTTTCCATTTTGTCCTAGAAATACAGTATTATTGACTCTGTTTCTGTGTATCACATAGCACGAAGGAACTCTGGAATCATTTTCACATCTTTGGCTTTAAATCTGCTTTCAAAGCTGTTGGCAGTACAGTCACAGTACGATTATAAATGAGAGAATCTCAGTGGTTAGCAGCAGTTTTGAAAAAGAAGCATCCTCTTTCCCAAGTAAATTAAAACCCTTAAATTTTTCCCCTAGCTTCCCTAGTCTTGTGTCTGTGCCTAATTCCCTTAGGGATTTTCTGCTTTGTTTTTAGTAGAAGAGCATACAGAAAACAGGTGCATAGAAATAGTGAGTGGCTTTTTGTATGCTCACAGAAAAGCAATGTAGAATAAGTGTCAGATCAAACAAAACTTCAAAATATTTTTTTTTCCAAAAGAAATAACCAGCTTTCATTTTTTAAAGGTTTTACTTGAAAATACTTTAAATATTTTGACCTGTTAAAAATACTTTTTGGGTTGTTGACAGCTGCTAGATTTGCCATGTTCCTAGAGTTTGTTGCTAAGGGGACAGCGAGCCTCCTTCAGTCCCATCCTGACCAATAGTAGAATATGTGATCTGAGTACCACCACATCTCATCAACTGTGTTGTTATTTTGTGCTGCATTTCCAGCTTTCCTTTTTGTAGGATCAGTGATTGCTTTCAAAGCAACCCATATAACAACTTACTCATCTCTGTGATTTTTCAAACTTCTGGGGAAAACTGTTGTGGAACCATCAATAGAGATGAGTTTTGGATCAATCCAAGACTTTGTGGTGCCCCTAAACTTGGGAAGGTCATTTTTGTCTCATAAGTAAGTTTATTTGCTTGTCTGAACAGACAGTGAAGACAAAAGTTTGATCTCATGGTTAGGAATTAGGTGTATGCGATGTAATTTATCCTTCTACACACATCTAAACAAATTCACCTAACAGAAAGTTTATATGTACAGAGAGAATTCCTATCATCTGTTTTCACAAAATAAGAAGAAAAGTCAGAGACCTTTGTGAAAAGATGTTTCCGTACTTATAAACAAAGTTAATAAACCTCATCTAAGTTCTCAAATTCAAAAATATCACTATTTTGATCCAAAATAAGAAAGTTCTTTGAATTATTTCTAATATGGTAAATTTAAAAATGCAGAAGTTACCTTTAGGATGCTGTTTAATCAGAAATTCTCCTAGAGGAAGTTATCAGAAATTATTGCAAATAATAATTTTACAAAAATGGTTCATGTATGTATATGTATTTTTGGTATGATTGGAAATGGAGTCATATAGGCACATAGTCAGTATTTGGCTTGTGTTTGAGAACCACTTGTGCACACAGGAGACAGTTTCATGCATTTGAACATTTTTAAAAGACCAGCTGAGCCAGATATTTGCTGATCAGGATCTGAAGTTCACTTTTGTAAGACAGTCTGGAGTTTTCTTTGCAGAGGTGGATTTTAGGAGCACAGAACATCTCAATAGAAGAAAATAGTTACATGAAAATGACTGTAATCGTCAAGCACAGTTCTGTTTACTAGAATATTATGGTGTATAGCTCTAAATCTGGACCATTTATTCATTGTTACTGAATCATGAAAGTATTTTTTTTAATTACAAAACTGTTAAAAAAAAAAAAAAAAGAATGAGGTGTAGAGATGGGGCTACAGGATCCGATATAGACTCAATCTGTCTTTAATTTTGATAACTTCTTCAAGGACACAGCTTATGCTGGAAAACTTTCAAGACTGAGATAATTCCTAACAATCTGCCTCAGGTTGACATCTGTACACAGTTACAGTCCTACTAAGTATAAGATTAACTGGCAGTAGTACACACATCACATAAATGGTATGTTTTGCCATAGTGGCTCTTCTGTAAGTTAAATTGCATCATTTAAGGTTTTAAAAACATAAGTCATATCTGTTTCAGTGTCAGAATGTTCCATTTTGAAAGTTACATGAAAATGTCAAGAAGGGATGTTTCTCAGACTGATATGGAATGGGTAAATTATGCAGCATTAAATAGTGCAACCTAAGAGTGTTTGGGTTCTTTTTCTTTTTTTTTTAATGAGTAAAGTTTCCATTCTTGTAACTTTGCTTTTTATTTGCTCCTCCTGTCTAGCTTTTAATAACCCACGAGCAGGGCAACTGGGCAGGTTATTACCAAACCAGAATTTGCCACTTGACATCACGCTGCAGAACCCAACAGGTGCAGGAGCTTTCCCACCCATAAGGACGAGTAGCCCGTATTCAGTGATACCTCAGCCGGGACTGATGGGCAGGAATGAAGGGATGATAGGAAGTCAAGGAACTTTAGGAAACAGTAGCACAGGTAAGAAGACTTTCCATTTGTTTTAATGTACTTGATAAACAGACTACATCACAAGTAACTTAATGTTGAGTTTATTAACAAGTACAGAACATATGCGTCCAAACAGTCTGGGGAAAAAAAAAGTTTCTGGTGTGCTGTTTCTTATTGACATATTTATTTTGAACTTTCTGCATATTTTTAGGTATGCTCTTTGCACACTACTTTTCACTTCCCTTAATACTTTAGAAGCACACATTGTATTGGCAGTTAGAGTCTGCTCACATCAATGTTCCAGATTCAGCTGAGGCTTACGTAAAAATCAAATCTTTCTGGCTCAAGAAAGTAAATAAGTGAGAAGTAAATATGCCATTCCATTTCTTTGTACAGGTAGTCCTTTCAAAACAAAATTGTGGGCACTACTGTTGTCTTTATGATGTGTATCACTACAGACCCTGTTGTTGCCCTCAGTTATCTTTTATTTATTAGCCTTAGTTCTCATTTTAAATTAAGGAAAAGCTAATGTTTTCATTTCATCGTTTTCTGAAACATAAACTTTTCTGAAACCATCAGATCTTGTAATGGTATTACCTCTTGTCCTGGATTATGTCTGGTCTGCAGTGCATTGATTTCTTCATGTTGTCTTAATACTGTGTAAAGATACTAGAGGGGCTTTCACAGGAAAAGTCTGACTGATTGACTTAGTTCAACAAGTATATAGTCCAAGTATGAAACAACTGCTAAGAAAGCTGAATAATTGGGTATTTTAAGTCCTTTCAGCTGGCTATTCACTCCCAAAATTTTACATTTAGTTTGCATCAGTATTAGAAAAGAGGTACTGACAGACTCTGAAATATCTTATTTGAGTAGCTTAGAGGTCAACTTGTAGTCTTTCAAGTGTCCTGTTGCTTTCATCTTCTGTATACATATTTGAGGATGTTATTCATCTTATGTATACAAGTTAGAGAGTATTATCTCTATTCCTGCCATTTGCTCTAGCACACTACATATTTCAACTGATAGAATATGTACACACACAGAACAAACCTGAGGATGTAATATTGCAGCAAATTTTGCAGAGCAGATGAAACAATGGCCCTCTTCAGAGGGTTTTTCTCCATGGTTATATATCACCAACTAATTGAACTAACAAATAGTTATTATTTGGGTGGCTTTTAGCATTCATTTAAGGATGTTGCAAAATGAAACTGTAGAGAGCAGTAGGACAATCTGAAATCCATGTTTTATTGGCTCTCTAGACTGTATAAAATTGAAATGTATAAATAGTATGAATATATGTCTTTGGGTCTGGGGTTTTTTTGTTGTTTTGTGTGTGTTTTTTGTTTGTGTTTTTTTTTTTTAACTACTGCCAGAGTGTAGTACTGTGTATATTCCAAGTGTAAATAAACTGTATCAGTTGTTTACAGTAGATGTAGGAGGACTTCCCCTAAAATAACGGTAATGAACTTCAGCATCTATCGGAAAGTTCCTGTGAGTAATTTCCCTGCACTGTATATTGGTTCAAGATTATCTTGGGTAAGCCTTGAAGCTATGAAGGCTGTAGACTATGAATGAAAGGACTTGCCAAAGATGTTTGCAGAATGCGAATTTAAATTTAATCCTTCTAACTCGTAAGCATGTGTAGCGATAACATGTTGTTACTCAAGTCTTCATTCTCACTTAGCACTTGGAAAGTAAAGCACTGACACACACATCAGCAAACGTGATTCATTTCCTGAGGAAGGAAGTTAGGGCTATCCACACACCCTCAGCACCTGTTGCAGACTACACGTGGGAACACTTGCTCTTAACAATGTTTCAGAAATGATAAAAGGATCTTCCTCATGTAAAATGTATAATAATCTCCACTCCCCTGAATAAGCAATGTAAGGCATCATTTTGTAGCCTTACGCATCTGGACAGGCAGTTGTGATACAATGTGCTTTGAGTGAAGCTACTGCATTTTCATCTCTAAAAATTCAGCTCATCAGCCAGTTGCAATGCTAAAGCTGCTGTAAGTCATGTTCCTGCACCTGAGTCTGTCTGGCTTTTGTGCAGGAATGATCAGCGGTAATGCCCCGCGACCTGCCATGACATCTGGAGATTGGGGAAGCCAGGCTCCTGCTGTGAGGGTAACTTGCGCGCCCACCGCTAGTGCCATGAACAGGCCAGTGCAAGCAGGTATGATCCGCAACCCCACAGCCAGCATCCCCTTGAGACCCAGCAACCAACCTGGCCCAAGGCAGATGCTTCCATCTCAGGTCATGAATATGGGTAAGTCGGCATGCATGTGGAGTTGTGTCTTTTTGCATGCATTGGATTGTCAAAGATGAAAAANTAAAAAAAAAAAAAAAAAAAAAAAAAAAAAAAAAAAAGTTTCACTTCAATCATAGATTTGATGAGAACTGTATTCCACAATGAAAGCTTCCTGTGGGAGCAGGAAGGAAGGTGTGTAAAACGTTAATTTTTCATGCATGTGTTGATAGCAACAGTTCCTGATACTCTTTAGCTCCATAGTGGTATGGGTTCACAAAGAAAGCAGGTATGAAGTTGCTCTTGCTCATTAAAGACTGTGGATTTTTTAAAGAGGAAATGCTGTGAACATTGTCATTGTACTTGACCAGTTCCAAAGCAAGTACATTCCTGTTATGATGCTGATATTATATACTGCTTCTTTTTAATGCTCATCTTACTAATTTTTTGCATCTGTGATGTCATGTTTGCTGTTTTATGGTTTTGAACCGTTTCACGGTTCTTACATTATTGGCTCAAGTTTTAAAAGATATTTACCACAAAAATTATGATGTTTTTAAGTGTAACTTAATGCTTTTGATGCTTTTATTCTAACATAGATAATTCAATGGAAAGGATTAACCTGAAAGTAGAAAAATTTATGTGGTTATTTTTCCTTGATTAGGGCCATCTGAATTGGAGATGAACATAGGAGGACCTCAGTATAACCAACAACAGGCCCCTCCAAATCAGACTGCACCATGGCCAGACAGCATCTTGCCGATAGACCAGGCAACTTTTGGTGGTCAGAACAGGTAAGACTTAGTGATGCATCAAAACATGGAGAGATTTTACAGGTCTGTATTTTATATGCCTCATGGAAACAAAGTCCTGTGTAAAATATTCACCAAATGTGTGTGAATTTAACACTTGTAGTATTTTATCCTCGTGAAAAGTATACATGTTCTAGTAACTCTTGCAAATGCTGCCTTTGCCATTTAATGTGTTGGAGGAATTGAAAGTTCTGTATCACAGCGAGTGCTGCCAGTGCTGCAGGTAGTTGCATCGTTTTCACTTCTCAAACATGAATATGGGCGTGATTCTGTCTGGTTTTGATGGTGTTCTTGTTAACAATGCATAGAACTGTTAAGTACATAGAAAGTATTTAAAACTAAAGGTGGAAAAGTGCCAGAGCCTTTACATTTACAACATAGCTGTCTTTTCCTGCATTGGGGTAGTGGTTTTAGTAGTACAGGACTTCATCAACGTCTGTTTTGTTTGGGTGTTTTTAATTGACCTAAATTCTGTAAAAGGCGAGGGAAGAAAAACGAAGTGAAAGGGAGGCTGCCTCTTCCATGAGGTTAGCTCCTTCTCAGGTACCCAGAACCACAGTTTGATCACAGTTTATTTTAACTCACGTGTAAAATATTAACTTTGTTTATTGTTATGCCTTTTAAATAATGCCATACCTATGAGAGGCAGTTTACACTGATTTAAAAAGACCCATATGTCTTCTCCAAAAAGTTTGCAGCTTAAATTAAAGAGATATGGACTGCATAAGTGATACAAAATGGACAGACAAATAAAGGAGAAACATTGAGATGTTTTGAATTGTGTAAGCTGGGATCTTGTTTCCAGTAGCAGATGGGAGGAATGCTGAAAAGAAAATAAAGAGGAAGCAGTTGGAAAAAAGTGTTTGAAGAAAGTTTAATCTTCTATGTTATCTTAATTTTCATTCCAAAAGGATATCCTAAAATATTATACAAAAATTTAACAATTTGGCGTATTCTCTGTTACTTTTATAACTCTTTCATGTTTTTCAAAATGTTTCGTGGTGTTACACCTGGTAGGGTGTACATATGCCAAAAGCACTGTTGACATAACTTACTTCTAAAATGATAACCTAATATAAAATACAGGGCCACACAGTTTGGTCAGCAAGCCAGGCAGATAATTCCTAATTCCTAGTTTTGTTACCTCTGCACTTCTCATAATCTCCTAGTAGCTGGAGATGGGGGGGGTGCATTGCATTGCATCTGAAAGTAATCATACTTTGATGATTTACGCCCAAACAGAGGTGATGAATTGTTTGGTGCTGTCACTTGTATTAATTCCTAGTATCAGGTTGTTAGGTTGTCATGATTTTTAAATCATGTAACTTGTTACATGGTCAAAATGTGGGTAAAAATAATTGGTTTAGACAAAAATTAAACATTATCATTCAGGTATATAAAAGAAAAGGAAAAAAAAGTAGTTGATTAACGTACAGAACTTGACAAATGCTTTAAATTTTTTGTTATTGTATGTATTCATGCCCATTTACAATTTGGGGCAGGTTTTTTTTGCTAGACCCATTAATTCATTGTTTTTCCAGATCATATTTATAAGTCATCTTTAAAGTTTGTGAGCAATTTGATTGAAGAATTTTTTTTGCTCCTCCTCTCTGCTGATTTACAGTACTATCTGTAAGAGTTGTAGAAACTTTTCTGTATATGAGATTGATTAATAATTTTGCAGTATCTTAAAGGTACATCATGTATACACACATTTTTTACTGTCTGGGATCTAATTAAAAAGAATATCTTTTTATTAGTTTTCCTGTTTGCTGTCCTTTGGGGTTTTTTTTAGGTATATAGCCTCTCCTTCTTTCTGCTGAGCTTTGGCATAGAGATTAGGCTTCCATGGCAACCATATATCTCATTATGGAAACTAACTACACAAATATGTTTTTCTGTTTTTCCAAACAAGCATGTAAAAAGGGTTCACATATAGTGCTTTTTCCTCCCTCCATGTGTGACAGCTTTTGTTTTCTCTGAGTAATTATCTGGGATGGGATTCTACCATGATGTGCACACAGTAGCTGCCCTTGCTCACAGAACACTTTGCTCTTTACATTTTTTGTTGTAGTCTTGCAGTGTTGTGTGTGAAGTAGGGCTTGTGTGTGAACTGTGCAAAACAAAAACATGTCATTTGGCTGCTGATAAGGTGTCACTTCAGATTTAGTTTATTTCTCAGTAAGTTTTGTCCTTTGGGTTTGGAATAAACTTTTATTCTGCCTTTGTAAGTGTGAGTGTGCTTTGCATACAAATTCAGGGGTGATACAGGCAGGATTAGTAGGGCCAGCACACTGGGCCTGGCACTATCCAAATTCTTGCCAATACTCTTCTGAGGCATATAACCAAGTACATAAACTGGTACCCAAGTGTGCAATTCCATAAGATGTGCTGAGTAGATACAGTGTTTTGCTGCAGGCAAAAAGGGGAATGTCCTTTTCTTCCTGCTGCTTCATGCTTCTGGCCCGATCTGCCAGATGTTCAGTTTGTGTGAGCTCAGGCAGTCCTCGGGCCCCTCTATGACCTCTTAGGCTTGCTTAGTGTGATAGACGACCAGTTAAGAGTTATCTATAGAAATTAATTCTTTCTCTACTTCTGACTGTATGCTTAAGCTAACATCTACAATTCAAAGTTACAGTTAGCTTAAAAAAATTATTTAGTCTTCAGTGTTCAGTGAATATATTCTATACTGGCTTCTATGCTCCTCTGCTGATATGCTTCTCTCTGTAATAAGAAGTCAGCACTCAGGCATATCTTCGGTGTACTTGCTTGTTTGTCGGATACACAGTGCTTGAAGGATCTTGACAGGCATTAATCACACTATTTAGCTATTTCTTTGGGAGGCATAACTTCAGTCCAGAATAGGTTTCTAAACAAAATTGACAGCTATGAAAGTAATTTCTGTCTCCACTTGTTAGTTCAATTTGACTACTAATCCTCTGATATTATTTCTTGGTTTCCAACAGCTGTTTACCATCACTGTATTCATGTTTTCACAGGCAACCATTTGGCAGCTCACCAGATGATCTCTTGTGTAATCATCCTTCATCAGAGTCACCAAGTGATGAGGGTGCTCTCCTGGATCAGCTTTACATGGCACTAAGGAATTTTGATGGTTTAGAAGAAATTGACAGGGCTCTAGGAATACCAGAACTGGTTAGCCAGGTATAGTGGACATTGCATTACATATATTAGGTATTGTGGTTAGAGGATATATTGTCAAGGTGGAGGTGAAATGTGTGTTGAAGAGGGGAATTATAATACACTTCTTACGAGCTAAGATGGAGTTATGTATTTTAGTGGGAGTCAGTCTGACAGCTTGGTGTCACCTGAAAAGCTTGCTTCAGCCCCAGCTTTGTACTTCCTTCCCTGCCACCCTCGCCTAGCTCTTCTTCTTCTGACCTGTGCTGAGCCAGTTTGCTTTATACAACTAAACTGACCAAAACCGAAAAATGAACAGGCTTCTCCTTATCTGGTGATCAGAGGAACAACTTTGTGTGGGAGAAAGGTAAGATCACAGCCAGAAAAAGGGCATAGCAAAGAGAAAAAGAATATGTAGACCTAGGAACAGAGGAGCAAGATTAAGACCTTTGTATTATGGTGGCAGCAAGCTTTTGGATAAGCAAAACTATAATTTCACCCATAGGTTTGGTTTTTTTTTTCCCTTAGTTGATTAATTTGAGATAAAGGATGAGTTTCACCTTGAAGCAACAAATTGCATTCCAAGCACTTAAAACTATGTTTTTGTTTTTTGAATTAGGAACATGCTTTCTATACTTTGCAGCGTGAATTTGTTTGATTTTTTTTCCCCCAGTTCTTCTTATCAGCTTTCAGTTGGTTCTGGTCCATTTCAGTCAATATGGTGCAAAAATATGGTTAACAAAAAGGTTTTTGGGAAAAGCTAGTGCTTGATGTTTCTGACATCAAAACTGTATTTCCAAAACAGCCATATGCACCTCTATAATGATCTAACATTCTCAGACAAGCCTAGAATACCCATTTCATTTCCTAGCACTCATCAGCATCCTGGGGATAACTTCTGAACTAGCTCTGCATTTTAGATACTACTTTTATCTCTTGACATCCATGCACCATCTGTAACTATGAAATAGGACCACTGCTTTGGACATGTGAAAACTATCCCCAAGACTATTTGGTACAACACAGAACTCCGTGAAGTGTTATGCTGGAGATACAGTTTATTGGTGAACTTCAATTTTGCAGTGTAAAACTTCCATGTGCTTATTATATAGCTTTTGGAATATCATCCCCCCAAAAATGTGAATAATGTTTTATTTCAAACTCCATGTTAAATATATTTCTATTTAATTAATATCTCAGTGGAAACAGTTAAAGAGTTTTGCAGATAAGAGAACTGTCACATTTTAGAACATGTTTTAAAAATATCCATCAAATATTTTATAGGAGCTTAAAATCTTTCTTTCATGAGGGCACTGAAATTTAGATTAACTTGATTTCCAAGGTCAGTGTGGAATAAGCTATAAAATTATTCTGGCTATAGCAAATATTAGGAGGTATCTAGAATAGAGTTTAGAATTGCGTTAGCTTTTTTATGCTAATGGATAATCAGTTTGTGCAAAAGTGTCCTGAAAGAATTAGGCACTTTATTCACATTAGCTTCTGTAACAGTTTTAGGCATCTTTATTTCAAGTCATTATTTTGTTTAAAGATACTGATAAAACTTTACTTTCGTATCCATATTCATTTGTAATGTGTTTGAATTTGTCTCTGATTCAATGGCAAAAATATCCTGGCATCACTTTATTTACAGATTTTATTACAGAATTTGTCATTTCAGGCTTTTATTCATTAACAGAATGATAAAACAGCTATGTTAAGAACATGACAAGGAATGTGGGTCTTTATTTAAGGAAAGGAAAGGGAAATTTGTCTTCGTGAATGTGTTTAACTAGTCCAAAATACACTTCTATTTATTGTTAAGTTATACAAGAAAAAAAGAAATATAATAATATAAATAAAAAATAATAAAGAGAATTTACATAATTTGCTATGTAAAAACATTTGTATCCTGGAAGGATGTTTTTGCAGGGTGGTGGTATTAGTCTCATATAATCCTATCAAAAAACATGTCCCACCAGCCGCTTATATCATTCCTATGTTTCTGCAGAGCCAGGCTGTCGATCCAGAGACCTTCCCCGGCCAGGAGTCGAGCATCCTGATGGAGCAGAAGGCTCCCGTTTTCTCCCAGCAGTACGCGGCTCAGGCTCAGATGGCTCAGGGCAGCTACGCGCCCATGCAGGACCCCAGCTTCCACCCCATGGGGCAGCGGCCTGGCTACGCTGCCCTGCGCATGCAGCCCCGGCCCGGCCTCCGTCCTGCCAGCATCGTCCAGAGCCAGCCCAACCAGCTGCGGCTCCAGCTGCAGCACAGGCTCCAGGCACAGCAGGTACATCGCCAGCCCGATGCGGCAGAACGTGGGCGCGGGCACCTCGCTTGGGCTGCATGTGCTGACCTCAGCTTGCTCAGGACAGGCCAAGTGTATACTCTTTTATTACAGTCTAATTCCGCTCTTAAACTAAAAACACTTGCCATAATGAGGTTTGATGAGACACTACATTTCACATTCTCTTTTTTGATCTTTTTTGCAAATTTCTCTTATTCTGTCTATAACATATTACCAGATTGCACCCAGTATTTAAGCCTGGGTCTCGCTAATTCTTTGGGCAAGGCTACAGTGGAGCCTTTTATTGCGTAGGTCTTTTTCTGTTTGTTATATCTTGAGTCTTCAAGTAATCAACATTCATTTTCTGTTGTGTCCTATATTGACAGGATATTACTTATGTCCTTTCTTTTTCATTCTTCTTTTTTTTCCACTTGATCTGCTTTTGAGGATCATTTTAAGTTGTTGTTTCTTGTTTCATTTTTGAATGTATGGGTTTGTAGTGTTATAAAAATACTGATATTTTTTAGCAGAGGAAGAAAGATCATTTCTGCCTGTAAACATCAGGATAGAGTGTAATTCAGAGTAAACCTCAACAGTCCAGTCCCAAACTGAAAAAGGATAGGAACTATAAAGGCAGAGTGTTTGGAAAATGGCTTACTGTTTGTGTTGCTATTTGTGTGTCATGTATTGCCTCCTTCAGAAGCAGGACTCTGTGAATGATAACAGGACCAGCAGGAGAACTAGTTTCTGCTTGCATCTGTACAGCTAGGTCCTCAAACCTACTGATCGGGAAGAAGATATATATGCTTCTGTATATAAAATTTCCCTTTTCTTTTTTTCCTTCTAAGAACTTTTGGTTGTTTTGTTGTTTTGTTTTTTTTTTGTTTGTTTGTTTTTTCTTTAGAATCGGCAGCCACTGATAAATCAGATCAGTAGTGTCTCCAATATGAATCTGTCCTTGAGACCTGGAGTGCCAACACAGGTGAGGAAAACAATACATTTAAAAAAAAAAAAAACACCTTTATTTTCCTGTTTCTCCCTCAAATCAGTCTAAACTACAGTAGTAATGTGGTATTGTTAATACATAAAACAAATTTTAAAGCTTGAATACTAATAATGCAATCTAAATGGTAAGCATTTTACTGTTGTTTTATTTCTGAGAGTCCCATATTTACATGAGTTGGATGGTTATTTTCTAGAAATAGATATAAGTGCATTTTTAACCAGGTTTCTTATTTCCTAAAGATACATTTTTATTTTTAATGAGCTACTCCATTTGCAGTTGCAAATTGCTGCAACATTAAACGCTGTTATTAATTCTGTTAGCGACAGTTGCACTGTTGGAAATCTTTCCCAGCAGAAGTATTAACAGGATTATTTTCCCCTGTTTAATGTTATTGTTAGGTGTATGGTGGGGAGCAAAAAAAGAGCTGGGATCTCCCTGATCGCTCCGGCAGCGATGCCTCCACAGGTCAGGTTGCCTTTGCAGGAGTTATTGATAGACGGGTGGCGGCGGTTTTCCCTACAGGGCCCCATCAACGCGCAGATGCTGGCGCAGAGGCAGCGGGAGATCCTGAGCCAGCACCTGCGGCAGCGGCAGATGCAGCAGCAGCAGCAGCAGCAGGTGCAGCAGCGGACGCTGATGATGCGAGGGCAGGGCTTGAGCATGACCCCCAGCATGGTGGCCGCCGGTGGCATTCCAGCAACCATGAGCAATCCACGGATCCCGCAGGCAAATGCACAGCAGTTTCCGTTTCCTCCAAACTACGGTACTGGTTCTACCTCCCCCCGTTATTTTGGCAGTCCTTTCTCTCCAGCGTCGCCCCAAGCTCCCGTCCCACAGCCGCTTGTCTGGCTCCCCAGGACCCATGGGAAGTGTGGAGGTTTGGGCCTGTTGGGAGTCCTTGGGTGCGACACGGTACTTTCCGCTTTCCTAGCTCAAGCACCACGGATTCTCTGAGCACTGCTCCTTTCTTGAGAAACAGCAGAAGTGCAATGTGTGTGTTTGTTTATATGCACATAGAAATGTGTGTGCACACGTACACATATATGTGTATGTATTAGATTGATAGACCCTGAATTTTGACTAAACATATCAATATATACAGTGAAAGTGCAAATGAAGAAAAAAATGTGAATTGATGTCAGCAAACCACGTAAAGTAATCAGAAGCAAAGCTGTACGTGATCCTTTTAAATCATTTTTATATTGGTAGGAATTTTATTTTACATTTTGATAATGAATTATTGCTTAAATATCAGACATTCTTCCCAAATCTTGCCAATCCAATGTGTGCATTATAGTATAAAATTAACAACTAACTATTGAGTTTAAATAATAAAAATCAGTTTCAGATAAGGCATTCCCTTCACCGTCCTTAAACCTGCGTGTAATATGATAGCTAGTATTATTCTGTTTGTATGCTTTACAAAGCTGTATACTGCTTTGTAAGTTAGACCTCCACGCAGTTAAAGAGCTTCTTAATTTTATTTATAGGAATTGTAAAAGTTACGGTACAATTGTATTAAATAATATGAAATGTGCAAGTTCTGCTGATAAAACCAAAACAAATTATTTCCACCCAATTCTAAATTTGCTATCTATTCTTATCGGTCTGTTATCCTTTACATGATCTTCTAAATCATAACAGTGCTTTCCCTCCACATATTTGTAATTGCTTTATGAAAATGAAGGGACATTAAATTATTCTCCTTTTATGACATAGACTGAGATACAGAGTAGTTAAGTCATGCAGACAGGAAATATAGGAATTGATTTCATACCAGCTGATTCACACGCCAACATTAAGAGTGGCTGGTTTCCGTTGAGTATGCTGTTGCTGATGAACTTAAGACCAAAATGTCTTGATTTAAAACAATTTCTGCATGTAATTGACATTTTACAGTTTAAATTGTTTTCTGAACATTTAGATTTTTTTTTCATTTTACAAATGATTAATTAAAAATCATTAAATGCTTGCACAAAATGGCATTGTCTGTTTTTGTATGGACACAACAATCAAGATATTAAGGTTCTAGGATCTTCACAAAAACTTGAAAATTATAATCTAACTGCTAGAAGGTGGTGTTGTGGTAGTACATAGCTTCTTTCAAAAATGGATTTACAGACAGAAGCTAAATGGTTTATATGTTTGTTGCTTTGAACACACTTTCTGTAAAAAAAAAAAAAGCCACCAGCGATTTTCTTTGTGGTCTGTAGTGGGAAGAGACTGCTTGTATGGTTAGGACATACAAGTAACCAACATTCTTAAGCAAAAAAAAAAAAAATTTAAGGTTATATGTTTGGTATTTAGTTTATGATGTCTTGCTTTTAATCTAGGAATCTAGGTTCTACATTAAGATACAAGGTTATAGGTTCCAGGTAGTACTGTGCAAAGACATGTCTCCAGGTTTTAGCTCTTGTTTGTTCTTTTTTTAACTTTGAATGTACAGTGGCTAAATTTCTCTTTTTATTCTTTAGGTATTAGTCAGCAGCCCGATCCAGGCTTCACAGGGGCCACCACTCCTCAGAGTCCACTGATGTCCCCAAGACTGGCTCATACTCAAAGCCCCATGATTCAGCAGTCTCAGGCTAATCCTGCCTATCAGTCCTCTACGGAGATGAATGGGTGGGCACAAGGGAATATGGGTGGAAACAGGTAAATCCAGAACAAAACAAAAGTGAGCGCACAGACTAATGGGGTCATTTATGGTCTTATTTATGGGGTTGTTTATATGTGTTTCTTTGCTGCTAACTATCTATCCTAAAAGAGATTTCTTTTCAATTTGGCTTGACGAATTGGTTTAAATACTGTCTTCATACAAGGCAAAGTGAGTGCATAGCTAAAAGACGTGCATCCATACAATGCATTGCTTTGTCTGTGGTAACTGATAAAACACTGTATGTCGTTAAGAAGCAACTGTACTGCACAGTGAGCTCCAGCTCCTAACGTTTGTGTGGATGCATTTCTTCTGCATACGATTTAAATGTTGTGCTCCCACACTGCTTTCCACATGGCTGGATCAGCTGAGCTGTAGCCTATGCATTCTGTACTGCTATGGAATTATGGTGACTGGTAACACCTCCCACTTCAAATGCTGGAGTGCAACCAGGTTCAATCCATTAGTGCTTGCACATATTTGGGGTCAGCATATAACTGTCATTCTCTGAGAGCGTTGTAGAATGCCTCATGCATGCAGTCACCTTTTCAGTTGAAGCCCATGCCCCAGTCAGTGTAACTCTAATAATCAGTCTGTCGACATTGAATGGGTTGGATGTTGAACACAGTCTGTAGGCAGCAACGAGCTTCCAGATGGCAATGATCTGTGTTTTTCAGTGCAAGACAGGAAGATCTATCAGGCTGATACATAACTAACCTGTATCAGTTGAGGCTGGAGTGCACACAGGTCTCTGGCACAGTGTTTGTGTCATCTTGAAGCTCTCCGGCTGCTTTTACTATCCCGACCCAAAACCAAATCTTTTTTCTGCTTGTTGACATAGATTTAATAAACCCAGAAAAACAGTATTTCTGTGGTGAGGCTGATCCAAGTAAAGTTCCCCTTAAAGCAAGCAATTTCTCTCTCATCCTTGTCCTTGTCCATGCCTCTTCCTCACTGTCTTCCTGAAGCATCTGCAGGAGGCATAGCTACTGCTGCCATGGCTTCTACTGAAACTGCAGCAGGGGCAGCTTGGTAAGACTAATGGTTGGCTTGCTAAACTGCAGCTCTGCAGTGGAGAACATGTCAAATGTGTTTACACAAGCCACTGAGTATTCACAATGATCGGTAGTGTACTGTTTCAGCCATCCAGATAACAACATAAAATGGGGGTAGGTGGCCTGAAAAGGGATGGAATGGAAGGAAGAGAATTGTGAGATTTTCAGAGTTTGGTCCTGCGCCTGGAATGCAGTTGCATTCCACAAAGGGCTCTGTAAGGAAAGTCTCACAACAGGCAGTGCACAGCAGTAACATAAGGGAGTACCCAAGTGCAAGGCTGAGTGTTAACCCTGACAAGATTTTCTCATCTGAGGGAGCAGTGCTTCGCAGAGGAGTAAAATTCAGCTGTTGATTTGGAGACGGCTGTTGTGTACCATCTGACATGCAGCAGTCCTTCCGCAGTATTTCAGTCTAATAGCGATCCTCTAAACAGACACATCTTCAGTAATAATTCCTTCATTGACTGTTGGAGTATGTTTAAAGAGTGGAAAAGACTGATGTGTAAATAGTGTAGTGCATTTCAGGAAATATAAAAACCCTGTCATATGACTTTTAACATAACAGGAAGGAAGATACTATCCAGAAAGCACTTAATTTTGAATAAAATCTGGGATGAGATTTTCCACAGTTACTTCTCCTTAAGCTGTTCTGCAATGGCCGTAAAGGAACATAGAGGGCAGTTGTCTTAGACTTTACGTTGTTCCTTGCAGTGCTGCATTTTCAAAACCTGGTGCTAAGGTTTAGTGAATAAATTTCTGCACAACTGCATGTCTATATTTGTGAGCCCACTTGCCATAATTGTATGTGCAAATCTGGTGTTCATATGTGCAAACAGCCTCTTTTGCAAAAAGAAAGCTTTTTAGATCAGATCCAATGCCAACACAACAGTCCTATGCTTTGCTAATGGTGGAGGGGAAAAAAGGTGTTTTGCTTTCCCTCTAAAAGTTACTTTCCCAAACATATTTAACATATATACAAAGACATATTTAGACAACTAATTGGCTGTTATTGCACACGCATAACAGATTTGTACTCTACCATAGTTTCACACGCAAAGGCATGCATTTTTGTGCACAGACATGGGACCTTAAATTTTGAAAACCTATTCCTTAGACATTGGTGTAGCTGAAAACTAGTCTTTCCTTTGAAGTTGGCATAAACAACAATATGTACAAATTCTAGCTTAAAATATATTAAAAAGAGAGTAGTTTCCTAGTGGCTTCAGCATTCTAAGTCTGACACATTGCTTTTTCCATTCCTTGCTATAGCATGTTTTCACAACAGTCCCCACCACATTTTGGGCAGCAAGCAAGCACCAGCATGTACAATAATAACATGAACATCAGTGTATCCATGGCAACCAACACAAGTGGTATGAACAACATGAACCAGATGACAGGGCAGATCAGCATGACCTCAGCGACCTCTGTGCCTACATCAGGGTTGTCCTCCATGGGTCCTGAGCAGGTGAGAATTTAAGGACTTGAGATGACAGCTAGAGGATTTTCTTTGACTTTCAGTAGTTTTTCAGGTCCGCTCTGTTGGGCTGTAACTGCTGTAAGGCATTATGTTTCTTTTATTAGTTTTCTTAAGAAATGTTTATGTTAAAAAGGCTTTGTTTTTAGCTCTGCACTCAGATAACCAGTGACTAATGAGGTAGAGAGCACCATTTGCAACTAAATTTCCCATTCTGACCTAGCACCGCTTTAGCTGGCACGTGTAGTTGTTCCTGGACTTCTGTGGAAAATGCGTGCCAATGTAGCTCCAGTTCTCAGTAGGTAAGTTTCCACAGCATGGTTGCCGGTCACCAGTGTCTGTGCTAATGTTCTCAGCAGTGGAGGCTAGGGCTGAATGGCAGGCAGCTGTTTCCTAGAGGTAAGAGTGAAATTTGCTGGCATGGCATATTCTACTGCCACTGTCTTTGTAGTACCAGACCACAGGCAGTCAACTTCAAGAACTATCAAGCTGGCACCTTCGTGAGCCCCAAATCCACACTTTTTCTATGTGGTGCGTATAAAATAGATTGCTAAATCAATAAGTAAGTAACCTTTTCTGCTGAGAGGAGGTTTACACACTTGTTTTCATTTGAGACTGCTAATTAGGGCATCTGATAAAGGAAAATAACATTTCCATTTGTTGAGTCATCATTAAACTCATGCAGTACATTAAAAATATTTGACAAACAGATTCTCTTAAATAACAGGCTTGTATGTTTGTTTGAGAGCTGAAGTTTGGTTCATTCCATGCACAGACTTCAGATTATGGACCTTTCTCGGAAATGTCGGCAGGAAAGTACCACTTGTGTCTTCAGGCAGTTTCTATTGCTATTGTCAAGAATATTGCAGACCTTTTTTCTGAGATTATAAAATTACAGTTTAAAGCTGGCCATATGATTTATTTGTTAATAAATGTCTTTTTTGCAGCCTAAAGTTGGTAACAGACTATTTACTGTTCCAATATTGTCCTTTAGCTTAAATAGTTCTTTATTTTTTCTCTTTCTGTATTTTAAAAAGAGCCATTCTGTGAACATGATTTTTGTTGTTGTTTTAGTTTTGTTTTGTTTTGTCTTGTTTGGGGTTTCTTTGTTTTTTGTTTGTCTGTTTCTTTCTTCTGCTGCTGCTGCTAAGTTAAGCAAGCTGTTNCTCAAAGACTTCCATGCAGACTACTGTTTCCACTGGCACTGTTGTTGCACTGCTTTTGAATAGATCTTGTTTCGAGATAGCGTTTATCTAACTTCCAGTAAACCGAATAGATTGAGTTTCTTTATTCATCTCAATATTTGTTTTTCAGCCCCTCGGCTCCTGTTGTGAATCTACTTTAAACCCCATTATCGTTCTAAAAGTATGCACAGAGTAACTGGGCACGGTGATTTCACAAAAGCTGTCTACAGAGTCAAATTTTGCTTGTAATTTCTCTTTCAAAACACAGAGAGATTGCCTTGGCTCTGTTTGTGACAATGTCGCACTGGAGAGCTCATACTGAAACCCACAGGATGATACCCATATCCTTCTCAGTGCAGCACAAACAAAACCTGAATTCTTCGTTCCCAGATGTATTCCTTTCCTTTTGTCTACATTCAAATGCATTTGTTAGATTGAGTCTATGTAACCAAGGTACAGTGGCTCATTCTGTAACAGTAACCTGTTTCCTCCTGATTTACCACCCCAGCACTGTGTCATCTGCGAACT
>VXAL01002301.1:279803-301217 GCA_013399475.1 Chauna torquata | reverse complement strand
CACCACCCCAGCGCTGTGTCATCGTCGAACTGCTAGCATGTGTTTTCGTGTTTCATCTAGGTCAGATATGGCCAGCTGGCAGCTGAGGGGCCATTTCTGGGCCACAAGACACTACTTTTTAGTCCCTAGGAATGTTTGCTGTGCTGCTTCACATTTTCCTTTCTGAGAGACATGAATAAATAAATATATATATAACACTATAAAACATATATTAACAATAAATACCTTTTTTTTTTTTTTAATAATTTGGCTTCTTTATTTAGCAATGTACCTAGGCTGTGCTAAACTTTTCTTGTAACTGGTGATTTTCAGAATGATTGTATTTTCTTCAATTCTGCTGGCTGCCATTTCATTCATTCTTTCAATTTAATATACTGTGACCAATATTTTTGCTTACTTATTCATTGCCATCTACTTTCTCTGTTTTGTTTTGTTGTTATTGTTGTTGTTGTTCCATAATATACCATTTTAAGTTCACATGCCCATCTCTTTCTAACCACAGTGAATAATAGTGGTTACGCTATGAATGTGTTCCAGCTTTTAAAAAAAAACTTTTCACGTATTATCGGATGGTTTTGGAAGTAATATGTATTATGTGGCAGTAAAAACCTGTACATGGGCTGATTTACTTGCTGATAAGCAGGTATGTTACCTCTGGTACCAAACAGATTTGTTTGGCTCTGTCTCCTGTCTCTCTTTGTGGCACTGTACTGTATCATACAGACATTAGGGCTCAAAATAAGTTTCATGTTTATCTGCTCATACTGCTGTATCTCCAGCTTCTCTTGTTTACTACCTAGGCTCCCAGCATCAACACATAGAAAATGAAGATTATACCCCAGATGTTGTGTTCTTCCTCGCCTTGCTATGTATGATGCTTAGAGACTTTTACGTACTTGAGGGCTCAGACTTTGTCTCATTATCGTCTTCTCCCTTATAGTTATGATAAAGCTCTCCAGGCTGCTCTTACTAGTATGTCTTCTAGGAAGCTGATATCAGTAATGCTGAAATGCTAGCTGCCAGGTCTGCATGGTTCCTTCTGTTCAAAACAGCTTCCCTGGGGACCAAGAAAGTCTAAACCTTCCCTGTGCTGCACCGTTCATGCAACTTACTGTCTCCTTGTCGTTGTCATCATGTTTTCACAATGGACTGTTGCTGTGTTTTTACCTTCTATTTGTTATGCGTCATGGACATGTGTTATGGACATGTGTTATTTACTGGGCTGTCAGAGAAGCAATTTGAAGCCTGTGCAAGAGAGAAAACTTTTCAGTACATGAAATAAACCACTGTCCAGATGCCTATGCACAGGAGGTGTTTATTAACCTGCACAGATGCAGTAATCATGAGGTCAAAATTATCATGCCATTTACTGT
Organism: Chauna torquata; assembly: GCA_013399475.1. Taxonomy (NCBI): domain Eukaryota; kingdom Metazoa; phylum Chordata; class Aves; order Anseriformes; family Anhimidae; genus Chauna; species Chauna torquata. The sequence goes on along the minus strand of VXAL01002301.1, from coordinate 299,844 downwards.
GAGTTATCTTTAAACAGTATTTTGATTTTTGTTCAGCACACTGGATGAAGGGAGCTGTAGAGTGGAAGAAAACTTTTCTTATTAGTCATGTTGTTAATAATTCTGCTCTAATAGCGGGCAGCTGTAGTAATATGCTTAAATTCAAAGGGGTTGTAAAACATGTCCTGCCTTGTTTTAGTCAGATTTCATATATAATAACACCATTTGACTTGCCTTCAGAAAATGATTAAAAAAAAAAAAAATCAGTTTCTTTGTCCTTTTCCTTACATTTCTGATTGAGTTGTTATTGCAGTTAGAAAAGTTAAGGTGGGATATTTTATGTTTCAAGGACTTCTGAAGCAAATGTATTCATGTAATGAAACAGTAGATTTTCTTTGTTGTCATGCAAGTCAGGATTCTTGCATCCCCACTGGCAAAGAGATTCTGTGATTGGAACTTCACTGATGCCTTTACTGCTCTTGTGGCGTGCTGTCAGGCAACATCTTCCTTTTCCATGACTCTCCTAACTCTGTCATGATGCAAATCATGCACTCTTCTTTTTGTTCCCGTACTGCTTTTGATTCAATAAAATACAATTTTGTATTTTTCCTTTTTATTTTTTTTTCTTCCTTTGTCTGTTGAACAAAATAGAAAAGGCATTTGGGCCTGTACATTTCAATGAATGTTGATGAGTAGCAGAAAATACTTTTAAAACATGGATTCTGTTGCTTAGTCAAATGCATGTAGATAAAGCTGTGATGCTGTCTACTTTCTTTCCAAACAAAATGGTGTGGTTCTCTTCCTTTCTGATTTAAGTTTTCAAATTCAGGTTTAAAAAAAATCTGCTTTAAGAAGTGGAAAGCATCACTAGGAGACTTGCAGTGCTTCAACAATCAATTTCTTCAGAATTGAAATCTCCGTGGCAAAAATATTTAAGCTTTTAACCTTTCCTGTTGAACTTCAGTCTTGCCTCTGGCAGCATATCAAAAGCACGTTTTTGGCCAGATTATTGCGTTTAGTTTTGCAACTCTGCAAAATCAGTGAGTAGCAACAGAAACAACCGTCAGGAGGACCTGAAATGAGAGGACTTTGGTGTGGTAAATTCAAGACAGCCTTCCCCCCTTGCTGCGGCAGGTTGCTGTAGCTGAAGTGAGGTAGTGTAGTGGCAGAACCTCCTCTCCTTGGCAACCAAGAGTCTCCTAAAGGGCAGATGACACAGAAAACAGCTTTTTCCTTCCAGCAAAATCTAGAGAGGGACTATCTTCACTATTATCACATACACCTAGTCTGAGTGAAGTAAGAGAGAGAACTGAGTTAACCAAGACTGTAGGGAGATGTTTTTTTTCCTGTAAAACTTAAAAAGAAAGGATTTTATAATACTTCAGTCCCTTGCTGAACGGCTGTGTTTTGTGTTTTACGTCAGTTCCTACATGGTAAGATTAATCCTTTGATTAAGACAGCAGTGCTGTAAATTTGGCAAGCCACTCTTTCCACATAACATGACAGACCCTTTGGTTGTGCAGAAATACACAGCTTCGATATTTCCCTGTGGCTGAGTTCAGAAAATTTTTGAGACCATCCACTTAGGGAAAGCATGCAGCTGCAGGTTTTCCTGTTTAATGCTATCTTCCTCCAATTGCTTATGAGCAAAGAAATAAGTGTCATTAACACTAAATCAATAGTCAATACAATTCAGCCTGCATGTTGTCTCGTCAGGCTTTGAAAAATTGCATGGTGGTTTGCAAAAGCAGAAAAGCTGGTTGTCAGTGAGGTTAGGAAAATAGTTGCGTGTTTCTGCTTTCAGGACTTTTGTAGCAGGCGAGTCCTCTTACAATAATACTGACCTAATTTATGGAGCTTGTTTTGTTAAATATGCACAGGGGTCATAGTATCAGGAATGAAATCTTTGTTTTTGACTGTGAAGCAGAATAATATGAGTCAAACACATGCTGCAGAAGAAGGGTGCTCGGCTGTATAGTTGCTTTCCTGATTACTGTGTCATTTCAAATGTGGATGTTGGTATATGGAAGTAACTTAGTGGTTTATAATGCTTTAACTTCCATTCCTTTTCGCAACATAATTTTTAATTCATCCTTCTTAATATCTTGTTACCAATAGGTTAATGATCCTGCTATGAGGGGAGGCAATCTATTTCCAAACCAGCTGCCTGGAATGGATATGATAAAGCAGGATGGAGATGCAACGCGGGTAAGAGATGAGATACAGAGGCTACTGAACTATGAATATACTGTGGTCTAGAATGGATACAGTATCTTTTTACTTACAAGGTTAAAAGTACCCCGGTTGCTAGTAATTAACTCTTTTGCAATTAATTTTTTTTATTTTATCTTTAGGTATCATCTATATTAAGTTCCTTGTTTAGATCCCACTAGCACTATTGAAGTGAATAATACAGAATACATTTTCACTAACAGAATACATTACGTTATTGAATTAACAGACAGTCACGTTCAGTAGACTTTTATTTATAGCTGAGTTTGCTTTTTACAGAGCAATTACATGACTATTTGCTGATGAGGGGAAAGAGTTACTGTTGATTTATATTTGCACTGCTGCATGCTTAACCCATTTCATGTTTCATCCTGCCTAAGTGTTTTTCCACTTCTCATTGCTTTATACTTTGGGCAAAAAAATTTAATTAATTATTTAATTTATTACTTTCTGTACACTGCTTGTTCTGAGAAGAGTGATGTTACCGAACTAATTTTCACACAAAGCTCCAACTAAAGGTGTAATTAGCTTTTGCTTAGGTCAAAAGTGATTTGTATTCCAGACAGTAACAGCATTAAAGGACAGACACTGTAGAGTTCTTGGCATGTGGCCAGGTAAACGAGGTGATTTTTTTGTGCCCCTCCTCAGTGGAAGGTTTTTTTATGGAAATAGCCTTTTTAAATTTTTTAATTTAAAATAAGCTGATTACAACAAACCCAGTATTTTGAGACTTGAAGTGATTTGAAACTAGAGTACAATATTTTCCCTGCGTGATCCAAGCACTGCAGCTGTGCAAACCCATCCAAACGTAAGAAGCTGACCTTTCTATACAGTGAGGCAGCCTCACAGAGAAACCTGTGCACTGGAAAATAATATACATATCATTCTTGGGATGAAGAGCCTGTGCCAGCAAAGCCGGTGGCTGAGCTCTGGCAGGATTTGGGGCTGAGTGGTGCGGGCATGGGGGGAAGCACCATCTAGTGGCTGCTGCTCCCTTATCACTGCCACTTGTTCCTGCTGCTCTCACCCGGCTGCTGCTCCTCAGCGCTTCTTTTCAGAGGGAAGTGATGGTAAGGCTTTAAAACACACTGCTTTAAATGCATCCGTTTCCTGAACTCCTCGGTGTGCAGTGCTGTGCAAATATTTAATCTGGGAGCACTGATATCTTTATTCTTTTTTTTCTGTTGGGAAACTTCTGTTCGAAGTTGATTCGGACAGGGTAACTCAAGGAAAATGGCTAGAGTGTAATAGCCAGCAGCAAAAGGCAAATATCTGAATAAGAAGGACCATAAGGAAGACTGCTTTTATGTAGGCTGCTGACATCTGATGCTCTTTGCAAAATGTTGTCCTCAAAAGCAATCTGGCAGATCTACCCTATTATTTCTACAAGAGTCATTTTAAAACCTGCTTGAAGTCCGCCCTTTAAGTCATTATTTCCTGTATGCAGCGTTGAAATCAGAAAGATGTCATTAAATAAACAAATTTTCCTCTTATGCTGAATCCAAAAGCAAAATTTAAAGTTTTCTACTGTTAGGAAAAAAAAAAAAAGAACAATAAGGGAAAGCAAAACAATCATTGACTGCAAATATATTAAGATTAATGAAAATGAAAGAAGTGAAAGTTCTGAGGAAGAAGTAGCCATACACATATTTTACTGTATCCATCTCTTTTTGCATGTGTTTAAAACTTCCTGGAGGCTGATTCTCGACAACCTGGAGGTTCATGTGAGAAGCACCTGTCTCCAGGAGTGGAGGATCTGTGCACAGAGGATCCTTTTTGCAAAAATTGCTTGGTCACTTTGATGATTAACAAAAAGATGCAATGTGTTCTGCTTTGGTGGAAGCTGTCATATACTGAGGAGTTATATTCCTAATTTCCCTAACCAGTACATTGCCTAACCAGTTAAATTTCATGCATTAAGAGAAGCCAAACTGTCAGAGAACAACATACAGGGTACCACTGAGGAAACAAAGGGGAAGATGACTATTGAGGGGCCAGAAGACTACAGAAGAGGAAGAAGGACATAAATTCTAAGGAATGGTTTAAAAGAGACGGAAAGGAGAGTGGAAGTGATGGAAAGAGAGGGTGGAGAAAAGTCAGAGAAGACAGTTTGTAGTGCAGGTGGAAGGAAACAAGTGGCAGGACTGAGGAAAAGACACTGAAGGGTTTAAAATTAAAATAATGGAGTCGGTGCCTTGATAGTGGAGTGGACAGTGGCCACGCATGATAGCAGTTTTGTCTCACCTGGAGAAAAGTAACATCTTCTTAAATTATTTTGTAAGGGTACCTCTGATGGCACTCTGTGATTTTAGTTTTATTCTGCTGATGTAGCTCTGACTCAGGGAAAATGTAGATGAATAATGTTTTATATGCACTATAAATATCTTTTACAGAACTTCAAACTGTAATAGAGGTCAAGTAGCTACTACTTTTGTGCATCTGTGCTATAAACTACGCCTATGTAAGATGCTTTTTTTTTTTTTAAAGCACAAGCTATGTAATTAGAAAGCTGAAGAGAGGATTAATGTGTTTCATTCCTTGGCAGTTGTGGCATTAACACAGAAAGGCTGAGAAATTAATTTGAGAAATGAGAAACTGAGAAACTCATAGGACAAATTTGGTTTTTTTTTTTTTTTTCCAGTTTCATAAATTTGATCTCAACAATTTTATTATTTAAAGAAATCAGTTCTGGTTAGAGCTGAGTAACCAGGAAATAACATGCTATTGCTGAAATCCATGTAACTATGGATGTCAAATCTCTGTATTTACTGTTCTAATTTGTTTGCTTAATACTGTTTCACTTTGTTTTAACATGTTATGCACAAAATTTTTAGAGCTTTTAGGATACACAAGGATGGTGCTAGCATTTAACAGAGAAACAGTTTTTAAAGGAACTGGAAGACAGAGAATTTTCAGTCTCTTTCAAGGCCCAAAGTACCCTTCATTTGTAGAGCTGAATATAGTTGCAACTGGAACATTTAAGATGTTACTATTTCATGATTATTGGAACAAACTTGTTGTAATTAATTTCATGTGGTAAAAAAACATTTTGAACCTGCTCCTATTTAGAAGTGAATATCTGGAGAATACTGTTTCTATCTGAAGTTTTTGAGAGACATTCAGCTTAGCTTAATACAATATGACAGTAATCTTATAGTCCGTGATCTTTGGGTTTTTCAGATTGCTTCTTTATAAAATTTTAGAAAGTTTTTAGAAAAAGAAGTTGTTAAAGTTACATAAATCAGTCATGGAAGTTTTTCTGAGCAATCTTTCCCACATTCATTATCGACGTGGAAATAATAATTTGACAGATTTCTTTACAGTCCTCTTTGCTTTTGTTCTATCTAAATAAAAAGGAAAAAAAAGTTTTTCTAGAGAGGTACATTTGTGCCTTCTTTGTATTGTTCCCTTCTTTATATATTTTACCAGCCTACAAAATAGACCTTTGTTTAAAAAAAAAAAATCTTTTACAGAGCACATATTTTGTTCAGGTCACTGGTATAGTGGAAGCATTTATTTAGCATCTGTGCACAGATACTATTGCTAAATGTCCACTCTGAAAATAAGGGCATCTCCTTTCGATTTTTCGCTTCTGTTCTGCACTTCGTGACCACAAAGCTCTAGCAGGGTCCCCAAGCTGCCTCTCAACATGTCAGGAGGAGGAGCCAAAATTTAGCTCATTCACATTAGTCAAGGTTTGAGGGAAGGGAGCGTGGTGTCCATGTGCCATGACAAAGCGAGGAGGAGCAGGAGCAGGACTCACACGTTGGCTGCCAGATCATGCTCAGGGCTGGCCACCCCAGGGAGCTCCGGCTGCTCCAGCCAGGCTGGGAGGAGTGGATGCACAAAACCTAGGACCTTCTCTTCCTGAATGGTGGGATGTTTTCTGAACTGGCTTGATTTGACAGTGAAGGCACATTTCTAGCCCTTCTGTAATTGCAAAGAAAAAGGTGGTAAAGTCCACAGGATTGCATGGATAGCTTCCAGAAGATAGGCTAGTGGCATGCATGCAGACTGGTGAGAAAGCTGCCAACGCCATCGCTGAGCAGTGAGTCCTTCCTCCTGCACAGCAGGAGGCTGCCCAGTGAGGAGCCACTGGATGCAAGTGAAAAACAGCCCCTGGGGAAAAAAAAAGTGGTTTCCAGCTGGACTGGCTCTCTGACCTGACTGACCACAAAGCCACATGGGAGCAGGAGTTTGCAGAGAGGCACAGATTGCAGTCGCTGGAAGGAACAGTCTTAAAACAACTGTGAAAACCACATCCTGAGGCTTTTTTTTTTATTATTTTTTTAAACAAGAAAGTACAAGATAATCAACTCAGCTGAAACCAGCTTATACTCTGTTTGTGTAAGGACAATGCAATAAATGTGAGGCAAAGAGCATCTCTAGGGGTTGGTAGTTGAAGCTTTTTTTTACTTCCTTATTCTCTTCTTTTACTACATCTTTTGGAGGGGAAAGTGAACTAAGATAGCTGTTTCCTTTGAGAGTGTACAGCAGTAACACGGAGAAATTTAGTAGATACTCCAGGTATGAGATTTCTCTAAAACCGTATCGCTATGCCTTTATCTGGAGTCTACAAGTGGTAGATGATCCTGTGGTGTTGCAATATCCTCAATAGTTGGAAGGAATTAAGGAGCTAAGAATGCAGTGAAATTAAACCCCTATTGGTATCACAGGAATTAAATTGCAGGTCAGTTGTATCAGTGTATGCAAAGAGAAGCCTAGCTTAGTAAATTCAAGTGAAATCTCAGGTTTAAAGTAGTACAGCAGTGTATGGTCAGTGGTGAATAAAGTGTCTGTATTGCAGCCTGTTCTGCCTATTGTGGAGGGTGACTGTTCTGCAGAGCAGCACTCAGCTCTCGTTCAACTGTTTCTTCACTCTCCAGGAAGGAAGAATTCACTCACCTTTCTCCAATCTCTATTTTTTGCAGAAATATTGCTGACCCTGAGGATGGTGTGGTTGCTCCTTTCTTCAGCTGACTGGGCATACAGCCCCAAATCCTTACCAGTTGGAAGAGCTGCATCTGTTGGTCATGACCCAGCTAAGCCGCCAGCTTGGCTCCCCGCTGCCAGTGGGACGCAGCCCTGCCTTCCTGTGGGGGCTCGGCAATCGTCGCCGGAGGAGCAGCCTCTTCTTCGACAGTCTGAAGCTAGCGTACAGACAATTGCTCAGTCTGTTCACTGCATTCACCTTAGTGCAACTTAGATCTCTCCTGCGAAGTAAATGTTGACAGGCAGTTTTCATAAACCATGTCAGATTGAATGTATTTAAATGTATGTATTTAAGGAAAAAACAACCATGCTCTTGTTCTGTTTCTGTTTAGTTCTAGACCTTGGTTTTTGGCTTTGTTTTCCCTGGCTTACTCAGTCTGGTGCAAAGGATTCAGTTCCGTCTGAAAACTGGTGTTTTAGACTAAGGCCTGCATTTTGGGGCGGCGAGTATGCGTGAGGAGGGTTTGGAAGCGGCATCTGGTACACGTAGACCTCTAACGAGCCCATTCCAGCAAGTCAGAGAAGATGAACCGATGTAGAAAACTACACAGACCAATTTTGAATGGGATTAAAGTTGTAAAAGAGATGAAAACTATCCTGTGAGAGGGCTGTTTATAGGGGGCTCTTTGGTTGATTTTTTTTTGGTGACGTTTATAATGCAAAGTCATGAATCCAAAAGATCAAGCTTGTTACGTTCTTATTTAATTAAATTCCTAACAATTGGTAAATCCTGTTTTTTATCTGGCTCTCCTTCTGTCATCTTCCTCTTCGTTCTAACAGAATAAAAAAACAAGTTACCCCTTTATCTCCCTAGGTGTGTTTCCAGCAATCTGGACAGCAAGTTACGGTTGCTGAACAGCAATGTTCAATGATAATGCATGTACTGGTTATGGTAGTGGCAGAATTGGTGCATAATATCAAAGAGCTGAAGATACCTGCTTTAAGGCATGATAATTTCTGGTTCCCATCCCCTTAGCTGGGAGAATAACAATTCATGTAATACTGATAGCAGATATCACTACAGACTTCACCACTATCGTGTGTTTCTGATTATTTTGAAGCAGTGTGGACTATGAGGATGTTTTGTAAGGTACATAAAATCCAGTTTATATGTAAACAAGCAATAATTTAAGTTGAAAACTTAAGTGTTTTACTTGTATAATTTTTGTGAGATATACATGTTGTGAAGTTGATTCCAAATGAGGTACTTCAGTATTAAATTAGATATCTTCTTAGCCGTGTGCGTCTCCTGGAAAAGTGTTTTGTAAAGGATCACAATGCCTTGATTAGACCTAATTTGTAGGCTTGAGACTTCTCATTTTCTAAACCTTGTGATTCTGCTCATAATGTCATTTATCTAAACTATATTATATGCAGCCACTGTAGGAACCAATTCTTGATTTTTGTATGTTTATATTCTTTCGTAACAAATCTTAGAAAAACTAACTGTTACTAAGCAGGCCACTGTTAGGGTGTTTTTGTTTTTTTTTCTTTTTCCTTGCCCACTGTGGTTGGAATAATCTTTTAGTAAGCTGACATCAGTTTCTGAGGACTTGAAATATTAAGAAATTGATGGTTTTGGCCTCTGTTTTCTTTCCTCTGATCCCTAATTCAGAAACTTGCTAACCTGAACACAAATTTTTTCATGTCATGTAAAATGCAATGCATTTTATAATGTCTCATTAGCCATGCCTTTTGGGAGTGAAAGGTTTGTTCTGTTGCCATTTAATTTGTTTTGTTTTTCAGGTGGGAATGAAAATAGCAGTTATTCTATATTAAGGCTGGGGGAAATATGATAAAGGTGGTTTGAAATAGGTTGTTTCTATAGAAGGCATCTATTTCCTTGATGAAAGTCAAGAAAATGCACAGTGCTGTTGGTTTCTAAGGACAGCAGTGCCACGATTCTGGGGAAACACTTTTCAGCAATCACCGTTTTGCTATCAAACTCAGAAGGAATATTTAGTCAGCTGAGCCATCCTTTTATGTGCTGATGGAACACCAAAACAGCTATCAGCCCTGAGCTCCACAGCCTCATTATTAAAATGGCATTTGTGTTAAACTTGTGTTATATATCTGACAAAAAATTATTTATATAAAAAAGTATAAATTTGAAGGAGTTAACTTCATGCAACACAAAGTGTAAATGAGTTTTAAAATAATTTTGTTCGTATTATATTCTTTTTCAGTTCTTAGCCATAACCTCTTCATATAGATTATTCTTTTTCACAGTGGACAAGTTTAAATTTGTCCTGGTTCATGACAGACCTGCAAACCCTTATCATCCACAGTGATTATGATATTCCATTGCCATTTTGAAAGAAAGGAGATTGTACCTATCACTTTGGCTCAGTTTAGGTTCATTGTGACTTTAGTCTTCTGACTAACGAAAAAGAAAAGTGAGTGAAGGAATCTTCTGATCATATTGATCACTATAGAAACAAAAAAGCCAAATCAATTCCCTTCATTATCAGTATTTTTCATCCTCTATACAGTAAATTTGTCAGAGAAAATACTTGGATTTTGTTTAACAGAACAAGTAATCAGTGTTCTACTTACATTACTAAATGTGAAAGGCGCATAATGTGAAAAATAAGCATATATACATGGTCATATGACCTGGTTAAGTGTTCATGTAATGTGGTAAGTTTAAAAAGTGAAGCGAGCTGTTTTGCTACAATGAATTAGTTTGTACTCAATCTTTAAAATATTGTCCCACACCAGTATCCCTTTGGGCCTGTATTAATTAAAAGCAATGTTTTTGCAGTTTATACAATACATTTTTTAATCTTTGTTTAAAAATGGAATTCATATGGGCTTAACAGATAAAATGGGTGGCACAGCTCCACTTGCAGAACCCAAAGATACACAATCAGTTTTGAAATGCAACTTAAGCCATTAATTGTTGGTGTGAATTTAAAAGTTTTCTAGTATTTGTATGGTAGTATGCTGCCTAAGAGCAAAAGCATTCTCTGCACAAAAGAAAATTTACTGTAGTGGCTTTGATTTTAATTAGAATTTTCTCCCTGGTGTTTCTTTGTAGACTAAAACAAAATCTTTTAAGTTTCTTACTACAGGTAAAAGCTATGTGCAAGAACCTCAAAATGCTAAAATCTAGCATAATGCCTTAGATCTGTTTTTAAGTCTTGTATATTCCTACATAGCTGTCTGATGTATTATATTTGTATAGTGAATTGTGTACAATTTTGGAATAAGTGCATCATCACTTAATCTTTATGTTGTTCAGTAGAGATGATGGACACATTTCTTCAAACATTTACTGTCATTTAATTTTTCCCTTTATGTCATTTGTGGGTTTTATTTGTACAGTTCATCATGAAGTTGCATCTGAGATGTGTGTATATGAAAAGATTATACAAGGGTAAAATTAAGCAATATATAAACTATGGTTCTTCAGGAGAAAGCTTACAGTGTTTCAGGTTGTGATTTATTTTCAAAACGGAGTTGACTCTGAACATCACTTTGTTCACCTGCATTGATGTTTGTATTTCTAGTGTGAGCAGTTTATGCAAAGGTAGATATATTCAGAGAAATTTTAAATACATTTATGCAAGTTAATATTGCTTTGCTGATGCTATTTGCTTATTTGATGTTAAATAATGCTATTGTAAATAAAGAATTCTGTTGTTATTGCATCATTTAATAAATTTTAATGCCTTCGGGTTTTACATGGCTTTAGAGATTTCAATGTGTTTCTGTTGTCTTCTTTTGTTCATATAAGGGTGTACGAAGTAGCAGATTCATCTTCCTGTAGTACTTTTGTACTGTTTTTAAAAAGACGGCAGGCTTTCTCTGTTAAATGTTTTATATATTCCAATTAGTTGTTGCTCAAACATCTTTTTTTCTTTATAGTTCTATATTTGTTGAAAGTGTTTATCAAGTAGCTTAATGTGAAAACAGTTCATGATGAGTACATTTTATATATATATAAAATTATTATATTATATATATATCACAGCACTAAATGGGCATCTTTCATGATGGTTTCAGCAGAGGAAAGCCTAGAATGACACATAGTAGGGCTGAGCATAGTTAAGGGCTGGTTACTGTTGCCAGGTGGTTAATTTAAGATGGTTTGAAGTGTATGGTTGGTTGATTTAAAAAGTATAAAAGCAGCTACAGGAATGATCTGCGGTTCTCTAGGAAATGACTGAGGGAGAAAAGCTATTTATATCAAAAATTCTAGTAGCTAAAGTAATTGTTATTTTCCAGACCTCCAAATGCTGTCATCCTTTCACTCTTCTACCAAAATAACAGGGTCTATCCTGCAATTCTCTTGGCTTGGCTTGGCTTCAGCAAAATGATGGTGATCTCTGGACATGACAAACATATTGACACACTGAAGAAAGCTAGGAAGGAGGATGCTTCTTCCCAAAGTGATGTCAGAAAAAAATGCTAGAGCAAATGCTTGTGAACAGGTAGAGGAAAAATGTTTCCTGTTGGAACTTTGCTTTTCTAAAGATAGGCATGATTATCCCCTTGTAACTTATTAACATTAAAAAGAAATGACAATTTTGACAACAGTTTTAGCTAGAATTCCTGGCATCAGTCTAAATGTATAGTGAGCTAACAAGAGCCTCACAAGTTACTCTAACCTGCCATAATGACAAAAGTCATAAGTGACGTTGCCTTCTGGAGATTCTTATCTAGGTAAACTGTATGAATCTTGCAGACAAGAGTTTTCACAGACAGGACAGGGATGGCCAGAGGTTTTGAGTTAATCCCAAGCTTGTTGCTCACTGCTTCTGGTTCTCCACTTGTTTTATCCAGCATGGGAGGAGGCTGCATGTCTCTCTGTGCAGAACAAGCCATGCTTGGGATCACACTATGGCAAGGGAAGACAGCAGTCTGGCATATCTGCCCTCTGCCTTGGCCTAGTGGACCATGAGGTGTGGAAGTAGAAATGCTAAGGACTGAGCGGGCTTCTTGGCTGACCTCTTACCTGGTATCCTGAAACAATAATCATGACAAGTTAATTCTTTAGATGAAGAAACCAGAACGCAGATCAGCCATGAGTGGCTGCATGGCCTGGTGCATGTAGCAGATAAGTGTGAGTCGCACCCTGTTAGCTGTCTTTAGTGTAGCATCTCTAATTTTATATAAACTGTGTATCCACTTTGCAGGGACACAGCTCACATCAGCAGAGGCTGTCAGTCAGCTGCTCTCTGTCGTCTCCTCTAGCTATAGCCATAAACTGCTGCCCTGACCTGATGTAAATCACAACTCCTGTCACTTCCGCAACAGCATCTGGTGCTGTGACTCAGATGCACACATCCTGCTTTGCCTGGCAGGACCGCAGGCCGCTCCCTGCCGAAACCCCTTGGTGCCACTCAGAAGGGTATGGGACCATTCAAAGTCCCTGTGGGGACTTTGTGCAAGGACCGTCTCCTGGCTCCTGTGGCGTGTGTGGACTGCTGAATCCCAGCTTCTGATAAAGGTCAGTCCAGAGACCAAGTGCTGGCTAAAAGAGAGAAGAGCAATCACAATTTAATAAAGTCCTTAGAGGAGAGCTAGGTCAGGAAAGGTCAGGGTTAGTGTTAGGGTTGGAATTATGGTATGAATGAACCTGTGTGAATGATGGTCCTTGGGGCAGACTCCTGGGGCATCTGTCAGCTGCCCATTGCCAAGGGCAATGGTAGTGCGAGCTCTCAGTATGCCTGGCTCCTGTCCCTGATTCTAGCGTGAGCCTCCTTTGGTGCCTATCAATGCTTATGACCCCAGCCTCAACCAGCATGATGGGCTCCTTGTGACCGTTCATGTGGCTTGTCTACTTCCATTTGGGTTCTGGTTCTGGATAGTTACCTTGGGGGGTGAAAAAAACAGCTGATTATTTTGAGTGGATTAAGTCTTGTCCCTTTGTCATGAACAGACCTCAGGTTTGTACTCCCTCACTGAGGATCTCAGGGACGTAGGCTCCCTCGGACTTGCCTTTGCTGCCCCTGAAGGAATGAAAATGGGAACCATGCAATCAAAGGAAGTTCCCCTACCCCCAAAGGGAACTGCAGAGTACTATATATAGATGTGGTGCTACCCTAAAATCTGCAGGTATTTAGATAATTGAAATTTCTGGACAAAAAAAAAAACGGGTCCTTCAAAATAATTCCCTCTAGAAGCCACCTTGAATCTCTATGAGCTAACACACTCAAGGAATGCCTTGGAGTCCAGAGGACATAAGGCACCCCAATTTCAGTGGGATGTATTTTTTGATTGATATGAAGAGGCCTCCAAAAGAAAAACAGAATCCCAAACCAGAAGTTTGAGAGAGTTGCCAGAAAAAAATAGAAAGGTCAAGTAAAGCATCTTAAGAGACAGTTGGGAAAACACCTGGCAGTGGTTGAAACAGAACGTGGCTTGCTTTCTGCTTAAATCTTGCAAATGTACATTGGAGTAAGACTGAAATGTGGAGTGCCTGTGAGACGAGTGTGTGGGTGCTGTGTGTTTTGTGCAAGCTGTACCAGCATCACTCAGCCAGGACAGAGATCCCAAGGCACTGGGCTGAGCTCCAATGGCCGAACAGGAGAGGTGCTGGGCCAGAGCTGCTGGAGGAGGTGACCACTCCTAACAACCTTTAACAGTTCTGTAGCCAGCAGGAGCTAGTCAAGTTGTGAGTATTCCCAAAACTGCATGTACATAATCCTGATGTGATGGGGGACTGATTCTCTGATAATATAATGAATTTATAACCAAACCACAACTTCTTACAGAACATGCTTTAGATTAACTACTCAACCACCACTGACCGAGGTATTTAAAGATGAAGAAGGTGGGGTCAATCAGCTGAAACGGAGACAACCTCTAACCACGTCCACCTGCTGAGAAGGTGAGGTTGGTTACTCTGGGTCCTGTCCAGGAATTTCTCCACAGGAGATATCTCCTGAGAAGACAGTAAAGGAGAAGCGGGGACACCCTACTCTTGCTCAAAAACCTTCTCTCCCACCCTGGTCCCAGGCTATAGTTCACTTCATCACTGCACACTAATTGCACTACAGTTACCCAGGAGGTAGGGAGCTACTGTAGTGAACCTGGCTGGAGTAATTTACTCAGCTCCCTGCAAATTGCAGGCAAAACAGCTTTGGGAGCACAGCAAGAAGAGTAACAGGTACACCTGCCTTCCTCCTGTGCGCATTCGGTGTCCTGCACCAGCAAGGCAGGGGTGACTGAAGCTATACAACAGAATTGGCTTGCTCCAAATTTTTCTTATGTGCATATTTTTCAGTTATTTGTCTGTTCTTGACATTATTTTGTAATGGAATGAGGGCAAGTGCTGTAGCGAAGTCACTGAGCTGAAGACTACACCGTTAAAATGCTGCTATCTCTAAAGATACAGCTAATACTGGAGAAGGAAAGTTAAAGTACTTTAATATGTAATTTCCCCTTTTTTAAGAGTCCACATAAATTTAGGGTTTGCGTAACTTATCCACATGTTTAATTAATCTGGTAATTCTATAGCTCGATGACAAGGAAGGGGCTTTTTTTTTTTTTCTTGCCGGAAATTAAGGTGCAAAAGATAGATGCTTGCAAGTAAAGTACTGTTCTAATTCCTGAATCCTCATATTGATAGGATACCTTTTCAAAAAATAATCTAGGACAGCAGGAGAAGACAAAAAGCTGCACACCCTAAACTGCGGGTGGGGGCCATTTGTAAATTTGCATATTGACTTTTTTCAGATCCTAAATGCTGTGATTTTTGAGTATGTGCTTGTCATTTTAGATGTCTTCTCAGGATAGGTAGAGGCATATCTTTGTCAACATGCAGATGCAACAACAGTTGTGGAAAAAACTCTTACAGGAATTAATTCCCCACTTTGGTATTCTTTTGATACCAGATAGCGACCAGGGAACTCACTTTAGTGGACAAGTGATGCAGAAAATCTGCACAGCCTTACAAATAAAACAAAATAAAACAAAATTCTCACTGCACCTACCATCCCCAATCTAGTGGGCTGTAGAGAGGAAAACTTCAATGTGAAAACCGAATTGGCAAAGATTTGTGCCAAAACTGACCTAAATTGGCCAACTATGTTAATGTATATATGTAATGCATATCTGTTAACGTATACAATATACTCTAAACAGAAAGCACTAGCTGTCGCCTCATGAAATCTTCCTGGGCAGACCCATGCTACTGCTTTACCCAGATCCCTGAACTCCTGTACAGGCAAGCTTACCATTGACAGATGATGCTCTTCTAAAATATTGTTGGGCAGTAATGAAATGTGTAAGGACTTTCCACACATAGCTGAAAGAAGCCTGGCCCATCGCTGAAGTTAATTGCTCCTTGAAACCAGGAGACTGGGTATGCATTAAGGTACATCAGGGAGAACACCACTTCAGCCATGCTGGAGGGACCTTATCAGGTACAGGTAATTACCAATACTGCAGTAAAATGCACGGGCCTGTTCAACTGGATCCAGCACAGAAGGGTCACACCACCTTCAGACACAATGCAGAGTGTGTCACACGTCACAGCAGAGCTGAATGATCTGGGTGAACTTCCTTCGATCAACATCAACAAATGTACAATCAACTACCTCACAAATAGGCTTTGATAACCTATAGTTATCACCTGAACTTATTAGTTTAGTCACTTCTGTATCTTTTTTTAATCATAGCTTTGTTTGCTCTGAGATTTTGCTTATGATTTTATAGTACTGATCTTATACTAACTTATAAGAATTACTATGTAATAAGACCTTAAGGAATGATACTAGCCTGTAGGCAATAACAGAGAACTATTGGGATTCAAGGAATTATCTCTCTTACTGTTTGTATTCTCTTTGTTTATATTAGTTACTTTTGGCACCCTAAAATTTAATCATGCAGTAGAAAATACTTTGTTTTCTCCTTGAACTAGGACAAGTTGATAGGTGGGACAACAATACAACTGTTGAATGGATGCAGGCTATCACCACTGCTGGTCATAAGATCAACTGCTGGTACTATGTTCGTGGTCCCCAGCAGGCAGAAGGCAGCTATAATTAGCAGGCTTTTTCCGTTGATGATGCCATATGGTCGCAACAGAATACTATCAGTATTCAAGGATGGTTTAGCATCCCTGCCTATCAGGCACAAACTATCCCTGTTCACCAACAAACCACAGTTGTATCCATAAAACACCAGTATCCATAAAACTCTGTATCCATAGAACACCAGTTCCAAAATCAACTTGTGGATCTCAATTTACAGGGAATTGAGCTGTAATGCAACTAGATGAACAGAGAAAGATGTAAATCAAGTACAAGACCAACTACATATTTTACATAAGGCAGCTGAACAAAAAAGCCTTTTACCTGGGGGGGTTGGTTACCAAACACTGGAGGATGGTTTGGAAAAACTTTAGGCCAACAGTAAAATGGGTTATTATTTTCTTATAAATTAAGGTAGTTGTCTATGTAATAATAAAACTGCTTTTGTGTTTTTTAAAACTAAGTTGTAGGAAATTAGAAACTGGAATTGAAAGAATAACTCTCCATGAAGTAAAGCAAATACCCTTAGAATTGGAATTAGAGAAGGGACACAATGAAAAGTTCAGGAGGCTTGCTATGATAAATAATTAATTACTGCTCAGTTGCTGAAGCCAATAAAGAATTACTAAAACGTGTAAAAAGCATCATCAAGTAAACACAAGGGGCAAGAGTGGATGAAGGAACAGCATGGCCCAAAGCTGTGATCTGTTCTCAGTCAGGCGGCAAGGGTCTTTCTGCCACATCCTTGGATTAAAAATTAATGGTGAGACAGAAGGTCTCAAACGGGGGAGCGCGGAAGTTAGAAACACTGAGGCCTGGGTGGGCATCTTGGCTGCAGTCTTGCCCTGTCTGTCTCCTGAAGCAATAATCACAGTGGAACCTCCATGGTAAAACCTCCACCTTCCTCCACTGAAGAAAGCAGAATCCAGAGCAGCCTTCAGTGTCTGCCAGGCCTCGTGCGTGTAGCAGATAAGTGTGACTCGCACCCTGTTAGCTGTCTTTGGCGTAGCGTCTCTAAGCATATACAAACCTCATACCCACTTTGCAGGGATGCAGTTCACATCAGCAGAGGCTGTCACTCCGCTGCTCTGTGTCCTCTCCTCTAGCTATAGCCATAAACTGCTGCTCTGACCTGATCTAAATTGCAATTCCTGTTATTCCACGACAGAAGGCGTTGTGATAAGCATATCCCTGCAGTATCCCTCTCTCCCTTCTGCCTCTTTGCCTCCAGAAGCAGAAATGAGCAGCCTCTTTCACCTCCAGGAAGCCATAGCTAGCATATTTAGTGGTCCAAATCACAGAAGACACTAAGGCGTTCTTTCTGGCATGTAGCACAGCGAAGCAGGGGAATGGGTGAGATAGGAAACAGGAGGTGCGGCACCGAGCCACTTCCATGCTGCAGCAGGTTGTCAGCGTAAGCACCGGGGCACAGGGAGCCCACCGGTAGCAAGCTGGGCATCGGCATCTGCTGCAGCACTGCAGGTGCGTGGCCTCTGGGACATTGCAGCATTTGGAGGATCAGGGGTCTGCTCGCAGGTGTGACCTGCGTGGGAGGCGCAGCGCCTGAAGTCTGGAGGAAGGAAGAGGTAGAGTGGGAATAAGGTCGGAGTAAGAGTGTGGAAAAGAGCTTGTGTCCTTGTCTGGGGAGCTGAGAGGGGAATGAGAGGGCTGGGGATGCCATTTTTTATCAAGAAATCTTGATCAATCCCAGGAGATCACATCTGTGTTAGGCCACTTATGCCGACTGAGTGCTGTGCAAGCAAGCCTGCAGGGATGTCCCTTGGTGCTTGTCTTTACTACGCATCCCTGTATCAGCGTGGAAAGATCTCCCATCTTTAAGGGGAGGGGAGGCAGATAGCCTGCTGTGATTACTTTCTAAGCCATAAAATCATACCTGTCCCAAATGAAAACTTGTGCAGCACTTCAGTAGCCAAAAAGCCAAATGCCACAGGTCCATTGAGGTTGCTGGTCACTGCTCTCAGCTCTGATGCATGGGTGAAGGTGGGAGGTTGGAGGGAGCTGCAGGCTCCGAGTGGGTGGCTCTGGCCTGGGGGACATCCATGAGGTGCATCCGAGCCAGGTGCTAAGTGCTGGCAGCCGTGGGAACCACTCCCAGCAGGGCACAGCAGCCCCATGCCCGCCCGCGGCCTCGAAGTAAACGCATTTAGCCTCTTCGGGAATGGAAGTCACAAAAGACTAACTGCAAAATAGTCCTAAGTGTGCTGCAAGCCCTTTTCTTGTCCTGTGCCCTGTGTCACCAGGCTTCTACAGAAAGGAGTATTTTAATTTCTCTCTGGGCATGTCTGCAAGAGCAGAGATTGGACAACGAAACCAGTTTAACTAATGATGAGAATTCAAAGTTGTCATGTTTTGTTTGTCTTCGTTTCTCTGAATCTCCGATGCAAGCAAGTCCCCCCACAAGCCCTTTTTCTTCTTCCCGTGCTGTGACGCCCAGGTCCAAGGTAGCCAGGGGATTCCAGATTGTCTGGCAGCACTTCATTTCTAAGGGAAAATCAAACTTTTTCCCTGCCATCAGAGCTCAAAGGCTTCTTCCTGTAAACCTGATTAACCGTGATACTTCTTTTATACTGCTGATGCTGCATCAATAAAAACAAGTTAAACTACCTGCCCAAAGCTACTTCCTAAAGCAATACAGCATCAGTTCTGCCTTACAAATAGAGGCTTGGAACAACACAGAGAAAGTAAAAAAGATGGGCAATGAAAAAATCAAGACATATAGGCTAAGAGACTATCTCAAGCAAGTTTCAGAAGGCTGCATTCTTACATTCTCCCTAAGCCTGGTGTGCATATTGGCTGTCCCTGGTGTATTTAGTTACTTTTGTCTTGCAAAATGGAAGTTAGGATGGAGAATGGATGTAGGTAGGAGAATTAGCCCCATATATTTAATTCAAAGCACATCAATGTCAGGATCAGGGACAAAGCTGTGATGGGCTGACTGTAGAAGGGGACTTGGGAGCTGACTGGATCAGTGCTGGGTCCCCTCAGTTGGGCTGTGTGTTTGTGCTTGCTGACTTACTGCTTATGCCCTGAGTGAAAAGTTAAGGGGAGGTTGGAAACCAAAGTTTTTGGTAGATAGGAATTGCAGTGCCCAAGGTCCTGTTCTTTGAATGCCCTCATTCCCCTGGGCAGCTGGTGATTCTTTCTCAGGCTATTTCAGAGCATTTCACCCAGGCCAGGTAAGAAATCAGGACTTGGAGGATGGCTTCACCTCCAGCCAAGTGCAGCCAGTGGCTGTGTCTGGAGCCACTGTCTCTCTGTCCTTGGCTGCTTCAGGTGATTCCTGATGTATCCCTTCTCTGGGGAGAAAGCAGTGTATTGCACAGGAACGCACAGTTAAGTCAATTATATTTTTATTGCACACTTTAGCCACTCAAATGGCATTTAAATGTGCTGCTTTGCTCTGAGAGACCCGTGGGTGCAAGCCCCTGAGCTCTCTGCAGCGCAGCACAGCCCGCTCCCTCCCTTCCCTCCACGGCCGCGCACACGGTGTCACCCGGGCTGGACACCGGCAAGGAGCTTCCCAGGGGTAACCCGTCCTGCGCATCCCCTGCCTGCGCGTTCAGATCACCGGGGTTTTGGAGGTGTTTTTTGACTTCCCACAGCAAAAACCACACCTGCACGCCCCGACACACTCCGCTGTGGCCGTGGGGGGCGGAGGGCAGAGGCGGCTGGAGATGGGCCCGGCAACCTGGGGGTCCCCCCCGCCGCCGGCGAGAGAAGCCGCGGCTCCGCCCCGGGGGTAGGGGCAGCCGTCGGGGCAGCCTCCCCCGCCCGCCCCCGGGGCTCCGCGACCCCCGGGGCAGGCCGCCCCTTGCCCGCCCTCCCTCCCCTCC